>JACCPG010003524.1:0-116073 GCA_016069955.1 Drepana arcuata
AATGTGTGAACATTGTAGGCTTTGTAGATTCTCAAATCTTGCTTATGATCTTGCCAGAACTTTGTTATACTTATCTTGTTTTATGTTTAGTAAGCAAAGACCTATTGGCGAGCCTACGCTGTTCCCTCATACTTGAGTACTATTGCTGTAACATAATAATATTGTTATTGTATATCCCTAATGATTTGAAAAGAGTAACCATGGAGTTTCCTGCCAGTTCTTCTCCATGGAAGCGACCAACCCGAACCGTGCACCTTTTTCGACGTTTTATAAGTGCCCATCTAGACCTATGTGAAATAAAAATATTTTGAATTTAGTCCTACACGTTTAATATCTTTATCTTTTCTAAACTAAATGGGCATCTTAGCATGTGTGTTCATCGTAATTGTACCGGAATATAGAATTCAATAATTTATTTTTATTATAACATAAAGAATTAGAAACTCAGCTAGAAATTTTTATTCACGAACTCGCTTCGCTTCGCTTAATAATAAAGTTCATTTAATTATTTCAACAAGAAGGATTTTTGTCTTTTATAACATCAGAAGTTTTCCAATCAATTGTTTTGCCCGTACAAACCTACTTACAACGTCTGTCGTAAAAATACGCAGGTTATTACAACACAACAATTAAGAATATACGAAGTATGTTGTAAACCTAACTACAGATAAAATATTTGGCACTATGCGGTATCCTGTGGCAATGTGCCGAACTATAGATAGTGCCATCCACGAAGAGGCTCCCTACTATTCTCCCTCATAGTAAATAGTGTGCAACCTTCCAGTTTCTACTAGTGTTTGATTATTATCGGTACACACTGATGAGTGCACACGCAAACTATAATTAATAGTCGGATCCCACGACCCCTTCAAGTAGAAATTGGTAGAGCGCGTCTTCGTTGATGGCACTGCCTATATAATAAGCACATCCGTAAGTTTGTAAATAAAAAAAACATTACCAAATTGACGCTTCTTTGGGCTTACGTATCGTAACTTAGCTATCTAAATGTAATTACTATTCAGTTCACACCATTCTTATGCGATTGTATATTTGCAACAATTGTGATCGACGAAACAACAGGAGCATTATACAATCCAACAAATAAATAATTACACATTAAACTACATGTAATTGATAATTGTGACGTCACACGATACGGAAAGAGATAAAATACTCAATCGTGAATTAAATTTAATGGCTTCCATATTGACTGACGCGAGTTTTGGCGCGCCTTCTATGGCGGGAATCGTTGACAATGTGTCATTGTGTTGCTAATATTAGACGCATTCAACTTAATAATACCAATGTGCTTGGTAACTGACCTTAGTGACTTTGACCATGATGCTTGAACTACACTAGAATGGCTTTATATAAAAAAGCGTATTAAATAGTGACGTTTTGTTTGCGTCTCGGGGTTTAACCCGCTTAAAATTTGATTACATGGGTACATTTTCATCTGCATTTATTTTCTGCAATATAATATACATATATACGCCTCACGCCTTCCCACAAGGGTCCCTGAAGGGGTAGGCAGAGGTATATAGGTAGTACCCGTATACCCACTTTCCGCCAGAGATATATTTAAGGTGCTAACTTGATGGATGGTAAGTCCTTCGCCGTTTCTCAAGCACGACTGTACATACGCCTTTGAATTGCTTCTCAGACGTATGCAGGTTTCCTTTCCATGTTTTCTTCACCGTAAAGCTCGTGGTGTGAAAAAACTCATTGGTACAGCCGGGACTCAAACTTGCGATCTTTATGTCGCAGGCAACTAACTACTCGAATCACTCGGCCACCACGGCTCTAAAAGTAATGAAACATATGTTAAGCTTAAAATCTATCTCCGTGCAAAACTTCATCCATTTCGGTTCTGTAGTTTTTGCGCGTAAGAAGAACATCCTCTCAAACTTTCGCATTTATAATGTTAGAGAATTAATGGCTGGATATACCACAATGCAAACACCCAACTAAAATCGATCAAGGATGAGATCGTCAAGAGTGTTAGCATCAGTGAGCATGTATGAAGAGAGACTAATCATTGCGGATGAGGGAGAAGAGGATGCAGAGAGGAACACTCTCTCTACCAACCCCGTATCATATAACCCTTATATTCTTTCATAAATATTATATTAATAATTTAATCAAGAATTGTAAACTTGCCTTGAAAAAGTTGGAATCACATTTACGTGGGCATTTTCTTGCTGAAAAGTTTTAGTAAGATCTTGTTAGGCTTAACTGATTTAACATCGCATTTCAGAAGATGTGTACTTCGACACTACCCACCGAAGTTACCCAATTTAATTTAAAAATACATATCTACTTTAGATATAATGTCTTTCGGAGATTTGCCATTGCAATTAAACGTCAACCTTCTAGATACAATTCCGAATGGCTGATTGGGTTTTAAGCTTTTGTTTTAATGTTAATACTTTTAATTTCTTACCACTTTAGACTGTTTGAAAGAAAAACAAATTAAAATTGATTCTTTGCGTAAACCTACATCGGTTAATAACGATGCCGAGGAGTCTGTAGTACGGATATCCTACTTATGTTATAAGGCTTATGAAGATGTTTGTTCTTCGAAGCAACTACAGAAAGCAAACAACAGAGTGGCAACGCGCAAGTGATACTTCGGTATCGTGAGCGTAAGTAGGCTACGGTAACCGTTTCCCATCAGGTGGGCCGTATGTTTGTTTGCCACTCTTGTTGTATAAAAAAAAAATTTTAATGAAATTTATCACTTTGATAGATTATTAGCTGGACAAATACATACTGACATTGTATTTACCAAACAGCAGAAATCGTGGGCACAGCAAATTTATCAATAAATAATAAAAAAGAATGTTTGTCTGTATGTCCTTTATGGAATCTTTATAGAAGGTTTTAATAAAATTTTCTGTGTTTCTTCAGGATTCGAGAATGGTTTAGATTCACAATTGGACCCCAAAGGTAGCGCCACTGGGTCCGTGGCTTTAGTTTTTTTCAACTAACAACCAAGCAAGGAGGAGAATATAGATAGTGCCATCCACAAAGAAACGCCAATTTCTATTCGAGGAAGGAGATCTATAAACGGGGAAGAAAACTCTCCGGTATCTATTTACAAAAAAAATTAACATATTTGTTTTCTTTTTTACTAAGGGTTATCCAAATATTTTATCAAATTACATAACCTTTACAACAGCCTTTAAAGCCAGAGACAATAATGAGATTATAAGTGATTGATGGCCCGCAAATTCTAGCCCATAACTAGCGTGCGTAATCGTAGCGTATTTACGTCAATGGCACCGTATACGGCGGTGGGTGATCGTGTTTCGTATTCTTATACCCTACTAATGCATTGACTAATGCAAATCGACACGTAAGCACAGAGCAGAAGACGATAACTCTTCCAGAACTTTAAGACCACACACAATAGTCATAAGGTGTACATTTGAATCACAATCACACTCACCACTTCTAATACCAATTGGAACTTATTACTTTTCTTTGTCTTGTTGCGACACGCCTACTGCAGGCATTAACGTAATTAGAGAATGTAAGTTTTCCGTCGCATGTTTATAACTTAATTGTAATAACGTATGACAAATGTACCACGCTATATACCACGATATATCATCACGCCGAGTACAGGGTAGACGGAGAGAGTAGAGAGCCTTTTCTTCCGCCTTCCTCTGACTCTTTTTACACACACTTTATATATATATATATATATATATATATATATATCCCCACGCCTTCACATAAGGGTCCCCGAAGGTGAAGGTTGTAATGTAGTGTAGGTAGTACCCACACAGCCACATTCCGCCAAAGATATTTTCTTCACTTATCCTTTCTTTAATATAATAATAAAATAACGTATTGTGGAATAACTGGAGGTTTTCTCGGGAAACTCGTAGAGTGGGATAAAATACGATATAATTTTAACGACTTGGCAACTAGTCCAATTAAACGAAATTAATAGCCGGTACTTAAAACCCGGGTCTCTCTCGAAAGCCACTTCCTGACACTCAATATGATCAAAACAGGACTATTAGTTATCCGAGATGAGACGAACTCTGTGAGTAAAACTAAACCACTCAAACGAAGGTTGCCCGTGGGGATGGAACAAAACTAATTTTGGCGACACAGTTGCGTCACATTTTTGTTAACTGCTTACTCGTACATTAATGATGAGCATGAGTGATGAGTAAAGTTTTTACTATCTTTCTTTTTTTTTTCTTTCTACAAATCATTGACTTATATTTGACGCATGACGTATTCCCACAGAAAAAATACATTGCAGCCATTGCTAGTACCTAATGGAAATTAAAAAACTATTGTTCAAAGGTTATTTTTATAGGATTTTCTCTCTGAATCGGAAAATCATATTATATATCATCACAACAAAATAATAAAAAGAAATAACCGGAAAAAATTGGGTAAAAATGTATCAGGAGTCCATAAAGAACGAACAAACAAAGTTTCCAACACGCTAGTGATATCCTAAGTATTGCTTTAGCCTATATATTATGTAAACCTTATTTTTATATCATATAATATTTATAAAGGTAATTTTCTTCTTCCTCAGACAGGATGTACGGCCTCCTTCTGGAAAACATGGCTGAGTACATCCGGCAGACATATGGCGAGGAGCGGTGGGAAGACATCAGGAGGCAGGCGGGCGTCGAGCAGCCTTCCTTCTCCGTTCATCAGGTGTACCCGGAAAACCTGATCACCAGGCTCGCTAAGAAAGCACAAGAGGTCTGATATGTCCTTGAGTATAAGACGTAACAATCTATGCTATATATTATTTTGGGAATCGTGGCCAATTACTTCTTAGCGAACCAACCTTGCTAACGCTACCGCTTATGTTATCCTGGTACATACTACGAGGGAGCAAACGTTATCCCATGATGCCAGGTTCTGCACAACATGAGTGTTCGCCCACCAATGTGTTGTCCAGATCTGATCGAGATCTCTTCTTTTCTTACTCATTCTCCGTGCCCTACCTTGCTTCCAAACTTTATCTAAATTCGTGTAGCCGTTGACGCATCATTGAGTAGAATTAACGTTTATGGAAATATCAAGTGGAAATTTAATTGATTACTTTATTATTACGACATCGATAGGAGTATAGTCCTGCAAACGAATGCGTTTCAAAATATAAATAAATAAATAAATACCTGGGACAATTGCACACAAATTGACCTAGTCCCAAAGTAAGCAAAGCTTGTGTTATGGTAACTAGACAACGATATATTTACTTATATAGATAGATATATACATATATACATAGGACATCCAAGACTAAGGTACAAATACTCGTGTTCATCACACAAATATCTGCCCTCAGCGGGATTCGAACCCGCGACCTCAAGTTTCGCAGTCAGGAGCTCTAACCACTAGACCAGACGGTCGTCGTCAAAATTGGCACATATATATTTGTATTCACCTATTGTACTATTAAAATACAAAATATCGCGTATTTCAATTTAAATCAAATAATAGTAATATCATTTTATAGGCATTTTGCATTCTAATACAGAAATTCAAAATATACACTAAAGGTCGCAATAACACAATTCACTTATCACAGGAAATAGAAAACACTGCTTGATCCCGCCAAAAACTCAGATTTTTTTCCGATCCGATTCATTCAAAATTGCCACAGAATAAAACACATCACATCTAATAAATTATGATAAATAAAAGAATCTATAAAAGTTCTCAATGTCACCATAACTCAAACACTCGCATTCTATTCGTTATCTATAGATAGATGTATTTATAAATATTAATATACAAATAAAACATCCTGCTTACAGAAAGTGTTGATGCATTTATATGAGATGATAAATTGTTGTTCTTTATTTATGCCCGCGCTACTTTGATGTGTGTCGCCCGCCATATTGAGCGCGGGAACTGGGGAGCAAACACTCTGAAAGCCATAGAGTACCAACTGATGGAATTCATACATTGACCCCATTTTTTACGTTCGTATTAAAAATATTTTTAGTATTGTCTTAGGTTAAAGAAGCATCAAGGTTAGGCATCCTGAGATGCATTCAACCTGTAGGTTTGTTGTCTCCAGGGGTGACACTATTATTTTACCAAGAGTAGTGCTAAAGTCAGTCGAGAATAAAAGAGGAAAGATGATAGGCAACCTTATACGACATGATAGGTTCTTTAGAAATATCGTAGAGGGAAACAGAGGAAGAGGAAGGATTAACATACATGGGCCAGATCAAAGAAAAGGTGTGTCGCAAGACTTATAGTGAAAGAGGTTGCGCTGGACAGAATAAAATGGAAGAGACAGCATCAGATACGCCGAAAAGAGCCCAGCTCTTAAATTAATGATGATATCTTAACCACTACTCTTAATATAAGCCATCCTGATTTGTAGGTAAAGAGAGTGGACATAACATTCATACATACTTCGCATTTTCCGAATACTATTGAATATTCCGATCATAATATAGATGATAATATATAAAACTTGAAAAAGAAAGCTCGAATAAAAGATATTGGGAATAATGATCCTTGTTACAGCAAATTGTATATTTAAGGTAATTCGGGCCATTAACTTTATGGCCTTACAACTCACAGGCGTACCTAGTTTTATTTTAATATATTCATGACATATAATACTTGGCCATCAGATTACCAGTTCAATATGATATTACACATTTTAATCCACAGATAGCCGTTAGCTTTAGCCCAGCATTTTTTTTTATATTATTATTATTATTTATTTCAAATAAATCTTATAAATAAAATTTTATATATATATAAGTTTATATTTATATATGTTTATATATATATATATATATATATATATATAATAAAATTATATATATATATATAAAATTTAATTTATAAGATTATATTTTTTATTTAATTTTGTATTTATATATGTTTATATATATATCAAGTATTCTATCTATCTATCTATCTATATAAAATTATATATATAAAATTTAATTTATAGATTTATTTGTAATAATGTATATAAAAACATATATTTAAAAATATAAAATATAAATAATATATATATATATATTTATATAATGTATATAAAAACATATATTTAAAAATATAAAATATAGGGCCCACCGGTATCGGGATCAGGGTCCAAGGTACCGATGGATAGGGTCCCAGAGAGAGAAACCTCCTCACAATGCGTGCCGTTTCGAGCAGTACTGCTTTCTGGCAGGCATTTGATCCAACCGTCTAACGAGAGCCTCTTGAGGTGTTGTTGGTCGAGGCGCTTTGCCATTAGACCATTGGCCGTTATTACTATCGGCACAATGATTGCGGAGTATTATTATTATTTTATAAAACTGCCTCGGTTTACAGCCTTTGTTGTGTCCTTACAGCCTCACACATGTCACCCATTCATCCATCCATTTTTATTGAGTGTCTTAGTATAGAGTCAGGGGCCTACAAAAATCTACGCAACAACGATAAGATAATGCTAGCCTACTACTAGCGCCATCTCTTAATTTCTGCAACAGGCTTTCGGATTATAATACATTTCTTGTCCTACATAGGGTCGCTAGGAATAATATAAATGTATAATGTTCGTTCTTCCTTTACGCATTCAAAATCAACTGAGCGGAATTGCGCGAAATATGGCAAAGAGATTATAATCATAATTATGATGTTTTATTAATAAAAAAAAGCCACCAATATAATAAAAACTCACGCGGGTGAAACCGCGGGGCTCATCTAGCAATACTAACAAAATGAATAAATATGTAATAGAAATTATTACTAACAACCTATTGATATCTGTTTATAAAACTAATTGATGGCTAATGCAATGAAAAACAAAAAATGTTATAATATAATTTATAATGTCTACCATAATTGAAAGTTAAAAAGTTGTATTGTATGGAGGTGCTGGGATTTGAACCCAGGACTTTCAGCATGCGAAGCAGACACTCTACCACTGAGTTACACCCCCCGTTGCAAAATAAGACGAAAATATTGTATAGATCGCACTAAACGTTTTAATATAGTTTTTAAATAAGTATACTATATATATATATATATATTTATATACATAAAAATATATTAAGTTTCAATTAAAATCAAAACCAAAAGGTAGCGAAAATTTTGTAGCGTATCTGGTACCTTACCTTGCCTACCCCTTGTTGGGAAGGCGTGAAGATTAATATTTTATATAACTAGAAATACTAAGATCACTTTAATACAAATTGTCACTACATTTATAGGACTACAATACATTAACTGATGCTATTACTTTTTTAACAGGCGCTTAGAGTATCGGCGCTCAATTTTATTGCTTACTCACTTTGCAAATAATGACACTTAAAAGGCATAGTTGATTAAAATTTGTTTAAATTCGCATTCGTTTCGCAGTTTATCTCCTGACATGTTTTATCTCGGCCACGTGGTATTTTGTCTGTTTATTTGTCTGTGCGCTGTTGCAGGCTCTTCTCAGAGACAGCTTATCCGATTTAGGTGTGGTTTTCACAAATATATTGTGGTAAGCTTCACTTAACATATCCAAAATAAACTAAAAAAAGCTGCCCAAAGTCACTACACCACGCGGGCGAAGTCGCGGGCACAGCTAGTGTATTATATATTCGATCGTTCTGGCGTGATTCGGCAACAAACGAACATCCATATATCCTCACACACTTTCGCATATATAATAATAATAATAATAATATATCCTCACGCCTTCCCACAAGGGTCCCCGAAGGGGTAGGCAGAGATGTATAGGTAATACCCACACACCCACTTTCCGCCAGAGGTATATTAGGTGCCAACGTGACAGATGGCCAGTCTTTCGCCGTTACTCGGCACGACTATACATACGCCTTTGAATTTCTTCTCAGACGTATGCAGGTTTCCTCTCGATGTTTTCCTTCACCGTTCAGCTCGTGGTGTGACTAATCACTGTACTTAAGTTCAGAAAAACTCATTGGTACAGTCGGGACTCGAACTTGCGACCTTTGCGACGCAGACAACTGCAAGAACCACTCGGCCACCACGGCCTTCAATAATATTAATATAATTTAATAATAATAATATTAGTAGGATATTAAAATGATGAATGTGGACGAAGCGAAAGAGGTATGTAAGTCTAGAGAGATATGGTACGCTCTATACTCTCTGCATACCCCGTTAGGGACTTGGCGTAATGATATGTATGTATGTATGTTTTAAAAGTATGTATTTTCATTTGTTTTCAGGTACTAGGCATGTCAGAACGAGAGTTTATGGACCAAATGGGTGTTTACTTTGTCGGCTTCGTGTCACAGTATGGCTACGACAGAGTTTTATCAGTATTAGGCCGGCATATGAGGGACTTTCTCAACGGGTTGGACAACCTACACGAATACCTCAAGTTCAGCTATCCACGGATGAGGGCGCCTAGTTTCATATGCGAGAATGAGACCAGACAAGGCCTGACTCTGCACTATAGATCGAAGCGGAGAGGATTCGTGTATTACGCTATGGGGCAGATCAGAGAGGTGTGTACGAAGGGTACTTTAACTTCCACATACATATATACTACAGAAGACAGTGGCGGATTTATATTATGTTAGCCAGTGGGTTTTTGAAATTTCGCCGCTCCTCTACACCTACCACATATTACAATGATTTTTCTAATCATGAAAAATATCAGTTCCATTTTTGAATTTCTAAAAGACATCCAAAAAATTGCTCTTTAAATCTACTGACCTAGGCTTGACCTTTAGGTAAATCCGCCAATGCCTACACATACCAATGTTTCTATGTCTTCCAGGTAGCACGTCACTTTTACCACAAGGAGATGCGAATAGAGTTACTGCGAGAAGAGTTGCTCTTTGACACAGTTCACGTCACCTTTCAACTGACATTTGACAATCGCGCGTTCACACTCGCTTCACTGGCGATGACTAGGGAGGAGAAACATTTGCCAATAAGTGCTTCGGTCTTATTCGAGATATTCCCGTTTTGCATCGTGTTTGGGTGAGTTCCTATAGTAAATTAAAATGTGACACCGATGATATTCTATAGACACACCTTAAGTCGCCCAGCTATTCTTAATTTGACATGTTAATAGGTACGTGTTATACAATACATACACTTTCAAGATGGCGTTTTTTTTTCGATTATCAAATCGTAAGAAATGACAAAATAGACAAACCATGACATTTAAGGCTTTTTGTAAAATATTTACGACATGGATACCAGTCTTTCTGTCAACTGTACCTATATATTTTTATCTTACTTATTTACGGTGTATCTTTCGAAATTGTATACCTTTTGCAGTTATTCGTAATAAAATGAAACGAAAACATAAAAATCGCACTTAAAATTTTCCAGATCGGATATGGTGGTACGAAGCATGGGTAACTCATTAATGGTCATTCTACCAGACCTGGTTGGCAAGAAAATAACAAATTGGTTCGACCTGGTGCGACCACTGATCGCCTTCAAGTTCCAAACAGTAAGTACTTGAGGCATTGACTTGAAGTAAATTTTTTTGCTTTGGCGAAACGTGTATTGTAATATCGTTCGAAATGTTCGAAATATGCCTATGCACTAAATCCATTTCGCCGGAGATATATTTCAGGTGTTCAATTATAATAAATTGACACGATTATATATAAGCACGCCTACTTGTAAAGCTGTCACAAAACTCTGTACATAAGTTCAGGTAAAGTCATCGCTTTGAACTTGTTATCTTCACTTTACAGGGGACTTAAATGTTTTCACCGAAACAGCTCCCTAATTATAATTTCACATGGCATAAATACGTAACATCAAGCTAACTCACGGAGTAGGCAGAGAGAGTATAGAGCCAAATATCATGGCCAGATCTCTCTAAATTGAAAGACCTCTTTCGCTTAATGCTAGCTGGTTTTGAGTTCTCTCTCGGTCCTACAAGTGTCCCTGAAAGGTTAGGCAGAGATGTGTAGGTAGTATCCAAACACCCACTTTTTCCCGGAGATAAATTTATTGGTGCCGACTGACAGTGGTGAGTCCATCGACGATTCTCAAACACAGTTATACATACGACTTTGAATTTCTTCTCTAACGTTTGCTTCCTTCATCATAAAGCTCATGGTGTGACTAATCACTATACTTAAGTTCAGAAAACTGATTGATGCAGTCGGCATTGAACTTACAATCTTTGTGTTGAACCACTCTGCCACAACGGCCTATTAAATAAATTATATAATATTTTGCGTAGATCCTGAATCGCACAAACAATATATTCGAGCTGGTGACTGTGGAAGCTGTTATGCATGAGAAGG
Source organism: Drepana arcuata (assembly GCA_016069955.1). Classification (NCBI taxonomy): domain Eukaryota; kingdom Metazoa; phylum Arthropoda; class Insecta; order Lepidoptera; family Drepanidae; genus Drepana; species Drepana arcuata. The sequence continues at coordinate 11,259 of JACCPG010003524.1, forward strand.
CACCAGACAGAAGGAATGAGCTACTGCGGCTCTCTGATGAAACGGATGCTGCGACCGAGAAGAACCTCAGGCTGAAAGGTAGTTTTTAAAATAAATTCTTACTACACTAGATGGAGCCTCAAGAAATATTAAGCTTTCCCTGTTAATGTAAATTGTAGGTAGATTAATAAATGATAAATTACTAGCGGTCCGTCACGGCTTCGCACGGGTGGACATAAGATTATTTTATAAAAGAAAATATAGTCTATGTCACTCAGGGTGAATGTAGCTTTCCAATGGTGAAAGAATTTTTCAAATAGGGCTATTAGTTTCCGAGCCTAGTCAATACAAACATACTTACATACAAATCTTTCCTCTTTATAATATTAGTATAGATAGTAGGTACTACATAGATTCGATAACAAATTTCATGGTTTTAGTACTGTACAAAATTTTCAGATCTACGTAAAGTCCATATTTTGTAGTTACGATCAAACTTTGTAAAAGCATAAACTAAGACAAATAAATCCCGAATTTAGTTTGCTTTATGAACGCACTGTGTTTTTACGTTTTCCATAAAATACTGAATTTATTCAACTCCCCGGTGTTGCCAGAGTCCATAAACCACAGACTACGGTAATCGCGCTAAACATAAACCAAAGCTGCAATCGTTTTTAACTTCCTGCAAATAAGGAATATTACTTTGAGCATAGGGCTACTTCATATAGGGCTAATCAGTGGCGTAGCTAGGTAACCAAAGGCCCTCCAACTAGCGGTCCGTCCCGGCTTCGCACGGGTGGACATAAGATTTTTTATAAAAGAAAGTATAGCCTATGTCGCTCCGGGTGAATGTAGCTTACCAATGGTGAAAGAAATTTTTAAAATCGGTCCAGTACTTTTTGAGTATGTTTGTGTACTTACCATGGACATAAATGTGAAAAGAGCGCCAGAGGTCTGTAAGTATAGAGAGAACTGTCGCTCTCTGTATGTATGTAGACAATTTAAAACTTGAAACTGAAAAATTATTGATTCAGATCCCGCTATTTGGATGTTACAGGCATGCTCCCAAAGAAGCGCTTTGCGTACGATGGAAGACCATTGCCTGACGTCATTAACTTACAACTTAAAGGTAGCCTAAGATAAGGTGGTAGCTTAAGAAGCCTTGCCAAGTAAAGTACACGTAGAAGTGGATATGTTACGTTCTATTAGAACGCCCGCGACAAAAAAATGCGTTTATAAGATGTAACTACGCTGATTTAATTCTCTAGCCCTACCCACCGGTCTTTATAGATAGTGTCATCGAAGACGCGGCCCACCAATTTCTTGTCGAGGGGATCGCGGGATGCGAGAAACATGACCCGTGTATTAATTGTAGTGTGCGTGTTCACTCATGAGTAATCAGTGTGTACCGATAATACTCAAACATTTGTGGAAAGTTGCACACTTACACTATAAGCTATTAGGAATAATAGTGGGGCGCGTCTTCGTGGATGGCACTATCTATAGCTGTGTTTGCACAAAAGTTATGCCATTGTTAATTGCCTAATAATAGGTAAAAGTGCGTATGTCTATAATTCGCTGTACCTATAGGTAAATATATTTCGTGATTCTCCAAGCTCCGAGAATCCATTGACCTCTACGTGTCATTTACTTGGCAGATCTGATGGCCGCTTTTCACTATAGTTGTATAGTATTTGACGTTATGGCACAGAGTAATGCTAGCCACTTCGTAATCTTGAGCCTTAACAATATATGTATATAAAGGTAGAGGCTATGCACTCACTTTCACGAATATCGTTGAAAGTCAATGAAAAAAACAGGTTTACATTACACTCGCAACGACACTGCTTTTAGAATCAATTGCACGTATGTTTTAAAATCGTAATACGACATTTACAGGCAAACGTTCTCATGATATTATATATATATATATATATATATATATATATATATATATATATATATATATAACATCATGATATATATAACATCATTGTATTGTTTCATATGACAACAGAGGCTCTAGAAACAATGCGTGAAATGTGATATGTATAGTTTGTATGGCAATGCGTGCCGTGGATAACTTTTACCTTCGGACATTGGATGTCGTAAACGCTATAAGACGAGATAGTTAAAAATGACGCCTGCTTACCATCGGGCAGGTCGCTTGCTTATTTGTCACCTTAATAAATATGAAAAAGGATTGTAAGATTACATGTTAAAATTCCTATGTCTATAAATATACAAACATGCCAGAGACTGTACCTTGTGTAAAAGTGAAACAAGAATGTTATTTATTCCTCCTTCCTCTGCTTTCCGGTGGTAAGAAGTGAATCATACTTATTATATGTTATATGCGAAAGTTTTTTAGGATTTTTGTTCCCTTTTACGAAAAATCTACATAACGGAATTGTATGAAATATGGCACAGGGATAGATTATTATCTCGATTAATAACTGAGATATGTTTTATGCCAGAAAAAAAATACAGTAAAATTATACGCGCGTGGAGTCGCGAGGCACAGCTAGTACATATATAGAAGTAATAGTAATAATAGTACCCATGTAATTAATGTATATATTATATTCTTCAAATAGTAATACCTATATCACTCAATACATAGCCAATAAATAGCAACTTTACTACTGGGACATGACAGTAAAGACAGTACCATCCACGAAGACGCGCCCCAACAATTTTTGATGGGGGGTCGAACCAGAGAATAACCAGATTCTATAATTTGTAGCGTGCGTGTGCACTCATAGGTAATCAGTGTGTACCGATAAAACTCAAATATTTGTGAAAGGTTGCACACTTACATTATAAACCACAGGGAAGAATAGTGGGGCGCGTCTTCGTGGATGTCGCTATCTATATATGCAGATATATTTACGCAGTAATAAAATGTACACGTGAAATGTTAGTCGAGCCATGTTCTTAGTGAAAACGATTGTACGTTATCGTAAATGTAAGATAATTGGAGACCCCGTTATCTCTGATAGAGTTATTTATTACCGCTATACAACTCACGGAATAATAAGCTTTTTTATAAACTACAAACACGCACATGATCCACTTTCTAGCAGTAGTAATTGCACCTATAATTAAGTTTACATACAAACAAATTTACTTACTTTTTGTTTGACAAACGAGCATGGGCTCCGCCTGACAGTAAGCGGCTACCACTCCCTATGGACGCTTGCAACACCAGAAGTATCAATCGCACGTTGCCGACCCAGTCGGGATAATTTCACACCCTTCTTGAAGATCTCCATGCTGTACTCTCTAGGGAAAACCTTAACGGGAGAAAGAAAAAAGAAGTCCCTAAGAATACCAGATTTTAAAAATTTTTAAAACGTGTTTTTTTTTTTTCAATGTATGCGAATTTTTTTGTTTGCTTTTTCTTTTGAGCCATGATTTGATTGATGACCCATTAAGTACCTCAGTCTGACAGACAAACGTCACCATAATACAAACGTCACTGTTATTATGAATGAAGCCTTCATTATTAATAATAGCCAATAGCCTCTATTCAGGGAATAAGTTGGTGTTTGAACAACTGCTACTGGCAGCTATCCATCCCAAGACTGTTTGCAGTAATATATTGTCTATTGTTTTAATTTGTTTACTTTATTCGTGTCTCTATGGTTTTGAGTTTCCTGCCTAACTCTAATGAGTAAACCCGATGTCTCAATTAGAATAAACTAGCTGATAAATTAAAAATATATTTTATACGTTTTTTTATTTATTTAAACATATTATGTTATAACATTTCAAATTATATTTTTTCTAGATCACGTAAAGAGGTCTTCCCACGAAAGTTGTTAATCGGCAAAAATGGTCCAAATAATTTGAACCTAATTAATGATCCATAAATATTTTTGTTCGTTCGTTTGATTTTATAATGTAACTGTTGTCACATCAGGTCAGATGATCTACATGGACAACTGGCGCATGATGATGTACCTCGGAACACCAGTGATGCCTGACCTCTCCGCACTCGTCTCTACCGGCCTTTACATCAATGACCTGTCAATGCATGACTTCAGCAGGTATACTTTTAATTTCATAATCACTGTCATCTCTATTCTAAAGGGTAATTCACATCAATCTGCGGAACAATCGGATTATAGTACCGTGACCTCGGAGGTCTTTAACTAAACAAATTTTAAAATCCTTGGTTCTCTTGAGTCATTAATTAACTGTAAACTCCTTCGGTACCTTTTTAATAGGACTAGAATAAAATTATTAACTGCTCGAGTAATCTTACGTTGTCAGAGGTACTTAAGAGTTCTTTGTTTCCTCCCAGATACTTCCAAGCTTCAAGATTTACAGTCTGCTGATAATATCCTGAAAGATTTCAGAGAATGATACCCATAAATTACAAATTTAGCCATCAATTGATCTCTTAGAGTTGGGATTACCAAACAACTTTTAACAAGAGATCCCTTTTCCAAAGTGAACTGACACCTCAGACCCTAATAGCCAAATAATTTTAGAAGTCCCATCTCTATTTTCCTAATGATACAAATAGAGAGTAAGTCAAAACATGCCTGAAAGACGTGCACTTGTTCATGTATTCGAACACATTAACTTGCACGAACATGTTTGTAGAGTTTTTAAAAGTACAACTATAATAATTATTTTAATTATTATAATAACAAGTTAGTACACGCAACACAACATATGCAGTATCTTGAAAGTTTCAAATAAGAACCTGTGTTAAGTCTGTCGATCTGTCGAAAGTATCGATCTCGATTAGAACTCGTCGATCCCAAAATCAGTTATCGTTTATGTCGAGTGAGAGTTATAGAGAGTGGATATTTACCACTCTGGCAATCCTTTACCATGACATGCTAAAGCTATTGTTATTCAAGAGTGTGAAGAGAACAGATTTATAAACCTCTTATACGTCGGTCGCTTAAACATTCTTGAATTAAGACTACGCTATGGTAAGCATGATGTTTGTTACGCGGCACTATGTCGTGTGTCTTGAGGAACTAATGAATAGAATTAGCTAGAACATGGTTTGTTCTCGCTGATTCTAATCCTGTTACTTACTTATAATCCGTTTTTTTTTTCAGAGATTTAATGCTCGCTGGAACCCAACAGTCTGTAGAACTAAAGCTAGCGTTAGACCAAGAGCAGCAGAAGAGTAAGAAGCTTGAAGAATCTATGAGAAAATTGGATGAGGAGATGAAGAGAACTGATGAGCTCCTGTATCAGATGATACCAAAGCAAGTTGCTGACAGACTAAGGAATGGAGAAAATCCCATCGACACTTGTGAGGTAATGTTTGGCAATTGTGCTTTTAAGTCCCTACTAATATTATAAATGCGAAAGTAACTCTGTCTGTCTGTTACCTTTTCACGCCTAAACTACTGAACCGATATAAATGAAATTTGGTACAGAGATAGCCTAGAGCTTGAGGAAGGACATAGGCTACTTTTTAATGCGTAAAAGGGTTGTAAGGGATTGAAATAGGGGATTAAAGTTTGTATGGAAGTTTCGTCATTTTTGAAGCCAGAAGCATGAAACTTATTTTTTGGCTCTTGATTACATATAAATTAATATTACATTCAAAATTTGTAAAAATGTTACCCTTCAGGGGGTAAAAAAAAATGCTGCTTAATATCACTTTTCCGCGCGGACGAAGTCGCGGGCACAGCTAGTTATAGATATACTATCTGTTCGTCGCGATTTCACCTGCGTAAAACATATCCTATGTGTTAGTCCAACTACTGGACGATCTCTGTGCCAAATTTCATCCAATTCCGTTTGGCATGAAAGAGTAACAAGCCTCCTTATAAACTTTCGCATTTATAATATTGGTAAGATTCCGAATGAGAAAATAACAAAAGGTATGCTAAAAAGCGACGTGGACTCCTACAGTTTTAATTATTTATTTAACACACACACACAGTCAAACACAACTTACGTTACTAGAAGGATAAATAACAACAATAATTTAATAACTATGTTATGTTAAGCACCTTAGTAGTGTGTGTATGGAACCAGCTCAGTGTACGCTATGTTAAACACAGCACTGATTTTCAGGTCTTCATACGCGCACAAGGAATACAAACAAAAATATAAAATAATATATATATAAATAATAAATAAATAATAGTTTAAAAAAAACTAAAAAAATACACTTTTTATAGAAAATCCAACTAAAAAATAGAAAATGTTTAAAATATTGAATTGTCATCGGTCCTTAATAAGTATGCCAAATTTCGAGTTAGTCCGACGTTTTGAATCATGTTCAAAGATTCCGTTACATACTAACATACAAACAAATTAACATACTAACATACATACGTCTCAAGCTAATAAAAGCGTATTAATTAATAATAAAAAATCGTTCGATCGTTCGATCAATTGTATCTAGATTTTTCAACTTCTTCGATCAAACTAATCGAACGATCAAGTAGTACGTAGTCTTCCTTTGTTTACCTGACCTCTTATTTTTTCTAATTCCGTAAAATTTTGATGATCGAAGTATTTTTCACTTGTAACATAATCTGGATTAAACCTGGGTGTTTTAGTTAATTAATTTACATACATACATATCATCGCGCCAAGTTCCTGACTGGGTAGGCAGAGAGTATAGGGTGCCAGTTATCTCTAGACTTACATACCTCTTCGCTTCGTCCACATTCATCAGTCTCTTCATACATGCTCGTCGGTTTTAATTAATTTGCCTTATTAATTAAAACAGAAATCCCCCATAACTTTGTTTGTTAGTTATCGTGTGGCTTTATAATGAGCGGATTTTAACTATGGTGCTTTTATTTATCTTAATTTTGGGCCACAACGAAATCTTCCGTTCAATATTATTCTGGGATCTCCTTACAGAAGCCAAACAGAGAAATAACTTTCATATGCCTTCGTAGAATGTTCTCTTTACTTTTTAAGGCGCTATTCAATAATTACGTAAGGACGAATATGACAATTTTTTACCCCTTACCTTCTTACAAATACCTTCTTCAAATATGTAAGAGCTCATAAGATTACTCAGTCTCTCTCTTCTCCTTTTTACGTAAGATTGTATTTGATTTGATCTAGGAAAAGGATCAATTGCATTAGAACTTTATTTTATTTTAGAAATATATTTTATTTTATAAAACACAAGTATTGAGATTTTGAAATCCCCTTGTCTCCCTTGGAACCCCCATGTAATTACAGGCAAGGAGTGAATTAAATTTTTTTTTTTCTTGTCTGTGTGCTCTAAGCCAAAATCCCAGTGCAAGATACTAGAGCCGTGGTGGCAAAATGTAAAAATACAATATTAGTAGGATCCTTATGAACGCTGGACCAATGTTCCCTTCGTACAACCGCAGATGTTCGACAGCGTTTCGATCCTGTTCTCCGATGTGGTGACCTTCACTGAGATCTGCTCCCGCATCACTCCCATGGAGGTGGTGTCAATGCTCAACGCTATGTATTCCATATTTGATACTCTAACCGAAAGGAACAGAGTTTATAAGGTCAGTACTTTTTAACTAACTTACTACTTTTTTTGTGAGAGACTTGGAAGCCGAGTGGTTCAAGCAGTCGCCTGCAACATAAGAATTGCGAGTTCTAAAGCCGACTGAACCGATGAGTTTTTCTGAACTTCAGTGCAGTGATTAATCACACCACGATTTTTACGGTGAAGGAAAACATCCCGAGGAATATCTGTATACGTTTGAAAAGATGTTCAAAGATGCATATATAGTCGTGCTTAAAATACTATAAAATAGCTCGTGCTAGAAGAAAAAATATAATGATGCAGGTAGAAACAATTGGTGACGCGTACATGGTGGTGTCAGGGGCACCAGAGAAGGAGGACAACCACGCAGAGAAGGTTTGTGATATGGCGCTCGACATGGTCGACGCTATCACTGACCTCAAGGACCCTAGTACAGGTATGCAAATAGTACAATGCAAATATAAAAAGAATACTTCGTTAATTTATAAAGAAGTTGTGGCCGAGTGGTTTGAGTTGTCGCCTGCACCATGAAGATTTCAAGTTCGAATCCCGACTCTACTAAGTACAGTAAGTAAGTAAGTAGACTAAACGAAAACATCGAAAGGAGACTTGCATAGAAACGGCGTTTAACCCAAAATTGTATCTGCTCCTTATGGACAGGCGTGAAGATACAAATATTACTTCGCTCTTATGTTATTCCAGGCTCTCATTTATCAATAAGAGTGGGTGTGCACTCTGGGGCAGTAGTGGCAGGGATTGTGGGTTTGAAGATGCCCAGGTACTGTCTGTTTGGAGACTCTGTGAACACGGCTTCACGTATGGAATCCACGTCGGAGGCAATGAGAATACACATCTCGCAGACCACGCAGGAACTGTTATCGCCTTCCTATATGGTCACAGAGCGGGGCGAGATACAGGTCAAGGGGAAAGGTAAGATCGTTCATTTTAAAAATCTGTTTTAAATTAGTCGCGACGATTATAGCGAAACGACGCTTGAGTTTCTTACCGGTTCTTCTCCATGGAAAAGACCAACCCGAATCGTGCACCTTTTTCGACGTTTTATAAGTGCCCATCTAGGCTAAATGAAATAAAATAATTCGACCTTGATATTTCATTTTGCTCGCTTATAATTTTTTAAATATGTACGTTTAAAAAGGTTGTTGAAGCCGTGGTGGCCGAGTGGTTCGAGCAGTTGCCTGCGACGCAAAGGTCGCAAGTTCGAATCCCGACTGTACCAATGAGTTTTTCTGAACTTAAGTACAGTGATTAGTCACACCACGAGCTTTACGGTGAAGGAAAACATCGAGGAAACCTGCATACGTCAGAGAAGAAATTCAAAGGCGTATGTATAGTCGTGCTTGAGTAACGGCGATGGACTCGCCATCTGTCACGTTGGCACCTAATATACCTCTGGCGGAAAGTGGGTGTATGGGTATTACCTATACACCTCTGCCTACCCCTTCGGGGACCCTTGTGGGAAGGCGTGAGGATATAAAAGGTTGTTTTAATTCTTCTTTGGATGGATGTCAGGTTTAGTTGCAAAGCTCTTGACCGCAGAGCTTAAAGTTGCAGTTAAAATGTACCTTAGTCGTGGATTTCATTTACCATGTATTTAAGTTGTTGAGTTCTCAAGTACAGATACTACGTAAAGGATCAGGTAATTTTTTGTGTAAATATCCCAAATTTATGATTATTTTATACAGGTGCAATGAAGACTTACTGGTTGGAAGGACGTGAATCCCGCCCCTCTTTGACCAAAACGATAGCCCGTCAACTTAAACCAGGCACGGAGTTAGAGTGGGAGCGAGCAGCTGACGTCAGAGACAGCATCGCCGAACACTCAGCCCAACAACTCAACAACAAAGACCAAATGTTCCCGAACACCATGCCCCTACCCAACTCCATCACGTCCGGGCCTAATTCACTAAATACAGTCACACCGTCAACGCCTACTCTGAGGAACCCGCAGGCGTATGCAACCGTTACCTCACCAGTGGAAGAGAGGAGGATGTATTCACCTGTCACATTTCAAGATGTAGCGAGAAGAAGTATAGCCAATTCACCGAATAGAGCTGATAGAGAAAGAGGTGAGATGATCCAATTATATTTGCAGATGCATACTTCGTGCATTGGAGATCAAAATATTATCTTTTTTGCTATGGTTGTCGAATGGTTCGAGTTGTCGCCTGCAGCAGATAGTTTAAATCCTAACTGTATCAATGAGTTTTTTCTGACTTTAGGTACAGTCATTAATTACACTACGAACTTTTGGTGAGGGAAACCATCGAGAAGAATCCTACATAAGCTTCAGAAGAAGTACAAAAGACATATGTATAGCCATGTTTGAGAAATGGGAAGTCGTGTAGAGAATATAAATCACTCAAATGAAATGAGGCAGTTCATTATTATAAATATACCATACATTAAACTGCGAACCGAAATTCAATGTAACAATGTAAAGATCTCCGATAAATAAAAGAGAAACTTACAATTCAGGCCAACAACTTTAGAGTCGTTGAATAAAACACCGCTAAAGATATTATGGTGGAGAAATGTTGTGTAAAAGCCTACTCTGCAAGGGTGCTAGTGCCTGTAGAAAACGGGGCAACGCTCCTCGTCTCGGGCTATTCAATAATATGTAACGACGCTTTAAAATTTCGTTACTAAAACATACGATTTTGCTCTGACAAACATTGATCTAGAGTAATTTGTATTAAAAAAAGTAAAGTTTAAATTAATAAATACTAAATGCAAGGAGGTTTTGATTAAATAAATTATACATTATTTGTCTTGTTTTACATAACTTTTAAAGAACTTAATATAAAGTCATCGCGAGTGTGTTTTTCAAAGTAAGTTCAGGGAAAGCCACCTCGAACTGAATCAGATCGACTGTTGATTGTTATTAAAATAATTGTTTATATTTGCTGCAATGTATACATTGCGCTAAAAATATTTTGATAGTTGTAGTATACCAATAATTATTTCAACAATATAGATGTACCTTACCCTTGCATTCTCAACTTGGACAAATGCTGTTGGGCTATTCACCCGGTAAAATTTTACTGTTTGTTGTTCATATAAAAGTATTCGAATCGAAATAAATTAAAATTATTTAATCTAGAACATTTTGCAGGGTCCAGGTCAAACTCTACTAGTGTGGCAGGCGTTTGGAATGACGCTGAATCCATTGAACCACCTAAAACTGTTGATAGTCTGGATTCTTCCTTCTGGTAAGAGTTCCTACCCTTGTTAGGAATATGTATACTAATAAAGTTTAATACTTTTAACGTTAATAGTAACAAATAAATGTTAGTATCATAAAACTTAAATAAACCCTTAAATAGTAGTAATATATAAATGTAATTCTATATCCATAATAATATTATCAATGCCAATGTGTGTCTGACTAGCATATTAGGTTACAAAAAAGTCCCGTTTATCGCGCTACAAGAAACAAGTAAAAAAAACAAGAAAATAAAAACATCATATTCAACATAACATGTTCAGCTGTCCATCCTTTAAAAAAAACATGTTCTAAGTTTCGAACTGGAACTTGGAACATGTTTTTTCTTTCAATCTTTAGTAACAGAATATTGCTTTGTACCTAATTCAACTGCTAACGGGATGAACGGGATGTCAAAGAACTCAAAATCTAATACCGTGGATGGAGCTTGTATGCAATAATTCTTATTACGTATGCTTGTCTATATGTTTATGATTGTAATGGGATATGGTTTTTATTGACGTGCATATAAAAAATCTCAAGTTACAGTGCGACGTCCCCTTGCAGAGTTGCAACTGCTCCGCCATTCAAGGAACGCGAGCCGGACAGCATATTCGAGACCGTACGTATATTTCTTTATTATAACGCTGTATCATTGTATTTACAAAGAATTACTTGTAAATCAACAGCTTTTTTAATAACTCTCATCCTTTATCCTATTGGGTACGCGATATATACTTATCATCGCACCGAGTCCCACACGAGGTAGGCAGAAAGAGTAGAGCACCAGTTCTCTCTAGACTTACAGACCTCTTTCGTTTCCTCCAGATTCATCATTCTTTTCATACATGCCGGTTTCAAGTACTCTTGACGCCCATCCTTGAGTGTCCGACCGATCTAGTTAGTTGGAACATTGTATATCTGTTTCGTCAATCCTTCTTCCCTTATCCTATCTATGTATATTTCCAAGAAGGTAGTTTATATGTCCCGGCATATCCAACGAATATTATTTTTTACTTATGATAAGTAAAATATTTATGTATCTACGTTATTTTTCTCAATAGTGTATACCCCGCGTATCGCCAACACGGTCCGTCCCAACTCCAGTGGGAGACAAATATTACACATTTAGAGCCGTTGAAGCAGATTCAACCCTGATGGCACCCAGACTTAATGGAGATGAAATAGGTAACTCGAACGTTCACCTTCAACAGAATTCCTTAAGAGTATAATGTCATCTAAGTAAACTAATATCAACTACTTATGCCAAACTTCTAGACAAGAGCAAAAAGCTCTGTTATAGATAATATCTTTTAACATAAAGTAAAACCTTTAAAAAATTATAATTAATGCATTTAAATTCAGAACGAGTTGTTGTTATTTGCTATATCTAGTCTATTTGATAGTAATCCTTGGTTGGGTTCAAAAACTAAAGCTTATTTTTTAGCGCTGAATTCTCACAAATATTTTTGGTTAAACAGAAACGGATACGGAATATCAAGATGCACATACGGAAATTAATCAAATCAGCCACGTCTGTACTCAGGAGAACTTGGAGGCGCACCACCCAAAACCTGGAAAAGTGGGAAGATTCAGGGCTAGAATAGCACCTGGTTACAAAGCTTGCACTTCACAGAAGCAGGTGACCAAGGACTCAATTAAAGAAAAAAATCTAGCAGCTCAAGGAAACGTTCAGCCTCATGGACACCATCACACGAAGAATGTTAATCATCACCAATGCTGCGGAGCCTTCGGTAACCCCCATGTCAGACATAAATCTAGTAATTCCGGCTGTCAACTGATTTAAAAATATATGATATACATATATATCTCCTCACAAGGGTCCTCGAAGGAGTAGGCAAAGATGTGTAGTACCTTCAAACTTCCCACAAAACCTTCCACCTACACATCAAATTTTCGCTGAAAATATATTATTGGTGCCGACGAGGCAGAGGGCGAATCGCCACTTCTCAGAAACGATACACACAGCTTTGAAATCTTCTCAAACTTATCCAGTTTTCTATCAATGTTTTCCTTCAACGTAAAGCTCGTGGAATGACTAATCACTGTACCTAAGTCCAGAAAAACATTCGTTATTACAGTCGGGCTTCAAACTTGCAATCTTTGTTTTGTAGGCGTTTAATCGAACCACTGGGCTAAGGCTCAAAATTCTAGCTAAATTCACCTGTAGCAATGTTGATCTGTTCTTTACACACGTCATCAACAATTTTACAAACATATTCTAGTCCGTAAAAAATATTATTAATTTTTAAATAAACCAATTAGCTTTAAGCGGATGTAGACGTTATAAGTAGCACATTTTATATTTATTCATTTTTTATATTTAAATGTTCATAGATGTTTTAAGTTATTTAGTAGATCTCTTAAATATGACATCCCAAATAGTAATTCCAAAGATGATATTTTAAAATTTAATACCAAAGTGAGCTTTACACGATGACAATAGTAATAAAACATTAATACTTAATCATGATAGAGAAAAATAGAAATACGTTAAACACTGTATAACAGTGGTTCTTTAGGATATTGTAAAATGAAATGTATGTGAATGTATACTGTTCAATTAGATGATACTTTGATTAATGGTGAGAAAATATTTTGTCAAAATCAAGTCAAAGACTATATTTTATCTTATATTTTTAGTATTATTAGACTTGCACAAATGTGGACTTGGTTTTACACTGATATGCAATGCGTTAGTGTTACCACATGAAATATCACGGGTAGTTTTGGGGCCTTACCAAGACAAGCTATCATCAATTATATCATCATTATTCAAGAGGACTAATGTGACAAATATATATGCGTCTGTACATCTATCTCTTTCGCTCTGTTGAATAATGACGCAAATAGTGTATTATGGTAAGGCCCAAGTATTGTAAGTATTTCGATATCACAGAAATTATTTAAGTCTCAAAGCTAGGCAAATGAGTTCACTGCTTAGATAATTGTTGTGAGTCAATTAAGTAAGATATATTTTATCTAGTCGTTTTGGAGATTTAATATTGTATTTACTTTATTCTTTTGTTTTCTCAAATGTACTTAATCCGATTCATTCGATGTCTTGTTAAATAACTATACACATTTATTATATGTAGAGTTCGTTATTGCGGACAGAAAAATATCAAAAAAATATTTAAGTACACTTACTAATTAATGTTTATTAAAATTTATTCCAAATCACAAATCGCTTTAATTCAATATTTTTAATTGCCATACTTGTGAAACTCACTTTTGTGGAATAAAAACGAATTCAATTGTCTTGTTATTTATTCAACCTTTCAACGAAAAATCACCCTTTACGAATTGGAGAACTTTATTGGATATTACATGCAAATAATTACGATATCAAAAACGACAATTTTAAGATAATCATTCGAAGCTTAGTCCAGTACCATTTAAGTGTTCTTCCGCCCAACGATCGAATCTACGAGAAAGATCATCCGACATATAGTTCTTCCAGTCTCCTATTTCCCCCTTCCTTATGAACCTCAGGTTCGTCTGCTCCAAATAGCTCTTTCCGAAGGACTTCTCGAGTATTGCCTCCAGGTTGACAGCTCTATTCGTCTTCATGTTTTTGAAAGAGAGGTGATCGCATAACTTATCGACCTCTTCGTCTGTTAAGGACTTGTTTAGAAACGTAGCAGTTCTTCGCACTATTGAGGGTAAATCACGTTTCATCTCCTCGAATTTGATAAAGAGGAGGTTAGGATCGTTTCGCCTATTCCAAAAACCTAAAAAATTACATTTTATGTTTGTAATTGTCGAAATCTATATGTTTATATCGCATGGAAGACATGGTTGTGAAGTAACTCACTCTCCTTTCGCCGGAGATATATGGATTCGTGGTTGTGATAAATCACTATACATAAGTTCAAAATAAAATTATTGGTTCAGTCGGGATTCGATATTGCACTCGTTGCGTTGCAGGCGACCACTTGAACCACTCGGCCAAAACTCCAATTAGCCGTTTATCCTAATAAAACGTATTTCTTAAGATGACCGATACGGCGTTGACATAGGTATGACATGACATAGTAAGGTTCTCTTAAGGATAAAAACCGTATATTGAGAGGATGCAGAATTAGCCACTTTGAATATACATATTTGCTAACTCGTAGTCTGATTTTGTGTTTAAAAATAAGATTGTGAGCAGCTTTATTAGCCGTTATCACCTTAATAATACTAACTTGTGTCTAAAATATGTATTTTGTTTATATTTACCAAGAATATGATTCCAAACGGGACCAAAAGGCGCCCGATCCCTCATGAAGATGTCGCAGAACTCTTCGAACGTTCCCTTGAGTCCGTGCACTAAGCTACAGTAGTGGTAATATGACACGACCATGTCCTTTGGGTTTCGCGCCGTGTAGATTACCTGAAAATGTAAATATTATCATCGTATCGTATATCACACTAGCTGTGAACTGCGGTTTCATCTATATATATCCTCACGCCTTCTCACAAGGGTCCCCGAAGGGGTAGGCAGAGGGGTATAGGTAATACCCACACACACACTTTCCGCCAGAGGTATATTAGGTGCCAACGTGACAGATGGCGAGTCCATCGCCGTTACTCAAGCACGACTATACATACGCCTTCGAATTTCTTCTCAGACGTATGCAGGTTTCCTCTCGATGATTTCCTTCACCGTAAAGCTCGTGGTGTGGCTCACGGTTTCATCTCATGCGTGAATTTTTTTTCATTAATTCATTGTAAATATAAGCGTACCTATTGTACGTATGGACTCATTGTATAATATATTAAGTACTAATTGTATATATGAACTCATAAATTATGTTATTTGGCTACAGACTTCTAGAAGGTGAAGGGCCTGCCCTACTTGGGCAGCCGCAAATTCGAACGGAAAACCCGTTATGCCCTGTTTAATCTTAAAAAAGTTAAGTCGATTCGTTGCCGAATGGAACGAATGACAGGACATGGCCATATTAAATGGTACTTTCAATAAGTCCCATTGACTTAATAATAATGACGGGCGAAGAAATTACCTTGGGCTTAGCCAAACCATCTTCCTTTTGTATATCAACTGGGAGAAGGTCCCAAGGCAGGTGGCTGCGGATGTAGCGTGGGTAAGGCAACCGGTACTTGACCAAGTCCACGGAGGTACCCTTCACCGACTCGTCGTGCCACTCTGCGTGTCCGTCCACCATTATGCAGGATAGTTCCACCAAGGGGCAGCGAATCTAGTACAATAAAAATACTTGGTGACCAACGTGTGTGTAGTAAGTAAATATTTATTGTCTCCCAGAGAAAATAACATAATATTTACATATGCATATATTGTTTAATACCCCAAAGGTGACAAGTAAGCGTACAGTCCGCCTATTGGTAAGCGGTTACCGCCGCCTACGGACACTTGCAATATCGAGGGTATCGTTCGTGCGCTGCAGACCCTGCACGATTCTTTTCACACCCTTCTTGTAAAACTCCATGCTGTACTCTCCAGGGAAAATCTCCACGACAAGCTCGCAGGAAACTCCTTTGAAACTGCGCAATACGAGACCTTTTTGACTTCTAAGTATTTCCTTCCTCGAACGCTCAGGCTGTGGAATGAGCTCCCCATTGAGGTTTTCCCTGGAGAGTACAGCATGGAGTTCTTCAAGAAGGGTTTGAAAAGATTCCTGCAGGGTCGGCAGCGCGCGAGTGATACCCTGGTGTTGCAAGCGTCCATAGGCGGCGGTAACCGCTTACCATCAGGCGGACCGCATGCTTGATTGTGGCATTTTTTTTATACCTAATGGGTGATTAGGTATAAAAAAAAATATCCCCGTCGATGGCGAGAGCTGCGGTGATATAAATCTGAACAGAGCTTAATAAGAAGATTGACAGCGGGTTTGATCTGCACGGAGGATGAACACAAATATTCAAGTGTTTGTCTTGAATATATTAGAATAGTTTTTTTATAGCCGTGGTGGCCGAGTGGTTCGAGCAGTTGCCTGCGACGCAAAGGTCGCAAGTTCGAATCCCGCCTGTACCAATGAGTTTTTCTGAACTTAAGTACAGTGATTAGTCACACCACGAGCTTTACGGTGAAGGAAAACATCGAGAGGAAACCTGCATACGTCTGAGAAGAAATTCAAAGGCGTATGTATAGTCGTGCTTGAGTAACGGCGATGGACTCGCCATCTGTCACGTTGGCACCTAATATACCTCTGGCGGAAAGTGGGTGTGTGGGTATTACCTATACACCTCTGCCTACACTTTCGGGGACCCTTGTGGGAAGGCGTGAGGATATATTATTATTATTTTTTATAAAATCATAACATGAAAAACAATTTAAGAAAAACGCCTGTAAGACTCGCAATTTCTATCGGCAATTATCGATGTAGTAATATAGAGCTGTGTTCCTGTAGTTTGTCCTTACCTGCTGTAAGGACTTAGCCCCTTCGTAGTCCAAATCGTGGCCGATTAGCCACACCATTTCCTGTGCCCAAGTAGAGCCTGCAACAAATTACAAAACCCTAAGTTACCAATTGACAAGCGGCAAGCTGAAGACAGGGCGCTATGGCGCTCATTAGGGGAGGCCTATGTCTAGCTGCTGCAGTGGACTAGAGTGGGCTGATTATGAAGTTACCAATTAACTAGCTCATTTATAATCAACTAGCTGTGCCCGCGACTTCGTCCTCATGGAAAAGTGATATTAAGCAGCATAATTTTTTTTCTGAATAAAGTGTGATTTTTTTACAAACTTAGAATGTAATATTAATTTATATGTATTATAATACAAAAAAATTAGTTGCAAGCTTCTAGCTTCAAAAATGACGTAACTTCCATACAAACTTTCATCCCCTATTGCAACCCCTTACAACCCTTATTCGCATTAAAAAGTAGCCTATGTCCTTCCTCAAGCTCTAGGTTATCTCTGTATCAAATTTCATTTAAATCGATTCAGTAGTTTAGGCGTGAAAATGTAACAGACACACAGAGTTACTTTCGCATTTATAATATTACTAGGGACTAGCTATGTCCCATGGTTTCACTCACGTCAAATTGGATGTTATTGATAAATTTAGTTACCTAGAATAAATAAATAAATAAAATATATCTATTTAAGTCATTTGACCCATAATAAAATGGTACCTATTACATATGAAATACAATTAATTTACAGTATTATTAAATTAGAACAAATAAAATATAAGATAAAACAAAATGTAATATATTTATATTAGAACAGTTATTATATTATTATTATATACTAGCTTATGCCCGCGGCTTCGCCCGCGTGGAAAGAACAACATACATATTTTTGCCTTTATCATATTAGAGCTTTGAATCTTTCGGGATTCAAATGTATTCTATGTCTTAATCCTGGGTATAAGCCATCACCATTTTAGTAAAACGGCATTTTTTTCTGTCGTAAAAATGATTTATTTTTTCAATAAAAAGTATTCTATGTTACTTCGAATACCTCCAACAATATGTGTACAAAGTTTTATGATGATCGGTTAAGTAGTTTTTACGTGAAAGCGTAACAAAGAAACATACATTCACATTTATAATATTAGTAAGGATAAATATACATACTAGTAATCTAGTGATATATCTCTGTGCGAATATCCATTCAATTAGGTTCAGCCGTTCTGACGTGATAAAGTTACAAACTCACAAACTTACCCAATACAATACCTTTAGCCTTAACTTAATGCTATATTATAATTTATAGCATACTAAAATGTCCGGCGCATTTTAAATATTGTTTAAGTGGTATTCGCATTATTGCGTACTCGAGTGAAACTGGCTTAGGACATCGGGGGGGCTGTTTCAAAGTCACACAGGAGATAGAATGATTTTGTGTATAATTGCTTGGCGTGATGATATGTATGTATGTATGTATGTATGTATACTTGTACACTTCTCATCAGACAAATCGGAACACCTTGCATGTTTATGTTTTGTAAGGATTGTCAGAAAAATGTGTATATTTAGGAATATAATCATTAGGTCGCTATAATAGTGAATAACAAGAGGTATAGTTAGATTTTTCTAATATCCTTAATCCTTATTAATATTATAAATGTGAATGTAAGTTTGTTTGTTACGCTTTCACATAAAAACTACTTAACCGATCATACATATTATTCTTGGAGGTATTAGAAGTAACGTAGAACACTTTTAATAGAAAGAAAAAATTACGAAAGATAAAAAAGTCGTCCACGCCGACGAAGTCGCGGACACAGCTAGTACTTCTATATATTGAGTAAGTTAAAAAAATTTTGGTAAACGTTTTGTAAACTCACTGAGTGCAAAGAAAAATATGTCTCGTGCTTCGTGCAAAGAAAAATATGTCTCGTGCTTCGTGCAAAGAAAAATATGTCTCGTGCTTCGTGCAAAGAAATGAAGCGTACAAATACGTGGTAACTCACCAGTCCTGGGATATGAGCACATCCACACATCGGTATCCTTAACCTCCATCGCAAGAATGTCCTCCCCTATTGTCATATAGTCCGCCGGCAGGATAACCTTTCCCGGGTTAATTTCAACCATACAGTCTTTTTTCTCGAACATTCTGTCCAAAAGCACCCCCGTCTCAGCGTCCAATTTGGATATCGTCAATTGCGGTATCGTCTTCATCTTCACTTACATTGATTTTACAAATAATACAAACACACGTGTGCTCCAAACGTTGAAAGGGAGTGTTATGATTGCGTACGCGCAGTTCGATTCATTTTCCGCAACTCTCTCCTCTACTTTCATATTACGCGGTACGTATACGCAATACCTATATATGTAACCAGGTAAATCGATATGGACGGTTCTCTGAAAGCTTGCTGGGGTTACTCTTTGTGTAACTCTTAATCGCCCTAGGAATAGGTTATAGGTGTTGTAGTAGGCATCCATACACCTACTTATCGCTAAAGATATATTTTAGGTGCCACGTGACAGTGCCAGACAGTCCATCGCCTATTCTCAAGCACGATAAACAACTTAATATTTCTTCCCAAACGTATGCAGGTTTCCTATCGATGTTTTCCTTCGCGATAAAGCTCGTGGTGTGACCTACTGTAATTAAGCTCAGTACAGTTGGGATTCGAACTTGAAATCGTTGTATTGCGGGCGATTACTCGACCCACGGCTCTTTGTGTTATGAATTGTAATAAGAACGTAAGTAATTGCCAAACTAGATCCTTTGCCATTTCCAAATCGATCGATCACTCAAAGACAGGACCATCAAGAGTACCTACTCAAAACCAGCCTAGAGGTAACTAATGCTCTACTGTGTCTGCCTTCTCCGTTTAAGACAGAAGACGTTTTGATATGTATGTATGTAGTTTCCAAACTAAGAGAGTGCATATAATCCTAAGGGAAAAAATGCAAGACTAGAAATTTATTTGCAGTCGCAAAACTTTCCGCCAGGGATATATTTTAGGTGCCAACGTAACAGATCGCCGTTACTCAAGCACGACAATACATACGCCTTTGAATTGCTTCTCAGACGTATGCAAGTTCGTCTCGATGTTTTCCTTCACCGTAAAGCTCGTGGTTTATATTCGGTATAGCCGGTATTTGAACTTGAAATCTTTGCGAAGCAGCTAACAACTCAAATGTGGTTGGTGTGTTAATACAGCCTTTATAAACAACGTGATGAAACCTACATTCGTCTGAAAAGCAATTTGAAGGCGTATGTATAGTCGAGCTTGAGTAACGGCGACCTCGTACAACTCTGCCTTCCCCTTCGGGGACCCTTAAGGGAAGGCGTGTAAACTGATTGACTGTCGGTCATGGCGACCTGATGATAAAAGCTTATGGATTTTTTATATCCTACATCAGAGTTACTTTACTACTGGCCTACGGACAGAGTTCTCTAGGACCTACGTGTAGTAACACTGGAAACAACATTAAATAAAGTCTACGTAAACGTCTTTAACCTCCTAAGTACAAACTGCATCAGATTTCCTAACTTTCTTCAAACCGGTGCGTTCACTTTCTATTTTACACTTCACTGTACATGAAGTGTGCAAGCCGCGAAACAGAAAGTGCTATGCAACTGCATTGCGTGTCCCAAACCATAAGTGCATTGGGGAAGTGTAATGATACTTTAACAATTCAGTACATACATAAGGTAAAGGTACCCACAAACTAGTGTTTAGTCAAACTAAATATACATTTAAAAACATTAATAACCAAACCATTATTAGCTCTGTATATTTTAATAAAAAAATATCCTCACGCCTTCCCACAAGGGTCCCCGAAGGGGTAGGCAGAGGTGTATAGGTCATACCCACACACCCACTTTCCGCCAGAGGTATATTAGGTGCCCACGTGACAGATGGCGAGTCCATCGCCGTTACTCCAGCACGAATATACATACGCCTTTGAATTTCTTCTCCGACGTATGCAGGTTTCCTCTCGATGTTTTCATTCACCGTAAAGCTCGTGGTATGACTAATAATAAATAATAATAAAATATGTGATTTTATTGTGGTCACATAAGTACGTGAAAAGCCAATCGAAGTAGGTAAAAGCTATTTTACTGGAAACAGGTGAAAACACAGTTAAGGCCTAATGTTGATGCGAATCGATGACTTGTGCCAAGAATGACGAGAGCTTATGAATGGGAGAATTAAAAAATATATCAATATTTCTAAAAGATATCGAAGAGTATCAATTAATATAGAGTAAAAAATATCGATATCTCGATTTTAAAATCCCACGACGTACCTAAGAGTAATGTCGTTCTGGCGTACCTAAAAAAATATATTTACGTAATATTATTAAGAAGTGAAATCATCGATATCAAAAATTACAACACTAGTAGCGTTTTAAATTTTTAATCACCAGTTGGAATGACAGTCAGGCAGGAGGCTGGGTCCCTCAGCTGGGTCCCTATAAAGTACGACTAGTTTTTTTTTTATATATCAGAGGGAGCACGAAAACAGCATAAATTGGCTGTTATATGTGTAGATGTGGCGAAAGTGTTTGACTAGGTCTTGCATCTGATGGTCCTATAAAGAAATTACCGTCCTGCGGGCTGCCCTCGAGATTGTGCAGTGGATCCCATGCTTTATGTTCTGCGAAGAAACGTTGTTGGCGGCAGTTACTACAATAGCCTTGACATTAACGCAAATGTCCTTTAAAGTTTTTGCGGTCGATTGGTGACATAGCTACCCATAGACAGCAATCTTTACACTCTCATTCCACGGTAGAGGAAAGGTGCGAACGATTTGATTCAAATGGAGAGTTCACTTACGTATAATTTAGTGGGTGTGTGGGTACTACCTATACACACCTCTGCCTACCCTTTCGGGGACCCTTGTGGAAAGTCCGTAATAGTATTCTGTGGTAAAAATTGTCGCTCTGTCTCATTCGTAGTTTTATTTTATTTATAGTCTGTGGCCTGTACTGGGAAAAACAGGGTAGCATTAAGTGAAAAAAAAAACTTGTAAACAAATAAGGCATCCCATTATTCCGAATTAAATTTTAATGACGGCCATATAAATACTCTCATAATGTCTAAAGTTTCAAATGTTAACTCTAGCTTAGCATACGAAATTTTGCTTTACCTTAATAGTTTTTATTTAGGTATGTTCTTCGTGTGTGAAGTGGCAATGGGGATATTGAAAGCTATAAATGTATCGTATCCCGACAACGCTTTATTGACCGAAGCTGGAATTTTCATAGCTCTGTGTTTAATCGAAGTATTCCGAATTTTCTTGGGGCGCCGAGGAAATTTAGCGAGCAAAAGTAATTAATAAATTGACTACCTTTCAAATCAATAATATTAACAAAACTTTTTTCCATATTTGATTTAAATTCCCCATAAAATGTAAACAAATCAAACCTATTTATTTTGAGAACTCTGGGCCAGGGCAATGAGAGAGTAAATATTGGTTTTCTTTTTAAATTTCCAGAAGTACCTGTTTTCTTCTCAGTAATCCTCACAATTCCATCAGCAGTGGGTGTTTGCTACTTCCTCATCTATCAAACATACATACTACGTCTGGAATACATCTGGTGTGCTGTAATGCTGATGTTCCATGCCTTGGAACTAGCTTTTGCTATCCTCTTCATTTTCACTGTGTGCAAGAACCAGCAGTTTGAATAGAACAAGCTTAAAAGTACCTCAATACCAAAGAGATACTGATTGCCAAATATCTAGACTGAGTGATGCTTTCCAGTACTTGAACCCTATATGTTACTTATAATATTAGCTATTGAATATTATCCAAGACAATATTCCTAATGAGTATTGTACTGCCAGATTTTATGTGTTTACAGTCATAGTGTTATAGATAAAGGCATAAATATTATAGAATATAAAATGAGTACATATATTCTATGATTATTGTGATTGTGCTTGTTTGTCCATTTACATAAATTCTAATTAAGTTAATTGTAAGTATGGCTACTCTATTTAAATGTAAACATAGCAAAGATGTCAATAGTTTTCTAGACAATCTGTTTATGATTAATAGTATTTTACATAAGAAGGGGGCGATTATGCAACTGGTCCATTGCATACATGCATCATACAGCATCATCTTAAAAATAATAATTAAATCTTAAAAATAAATAAATTAATGTCTCCAATGATTGTGAGTAACAATCAAGCACCAATAGCTTACAGGTTGGAATTTTGAATAAGTCCATTAAAAATATTGTTTCACTCCTAAATAGAATATTATATCAGGATTTGCTCTTTTACCCTGATTGTCATCATAGGGTGCTAGTTAGAAAAGGAACATCTGTTAGATATCAAGATACCCCAGAAACAACATTACCTGTTATTACAATAATCATCTCACAAGGCCTCGGGCACTGGTACTACCTCTGCCTTCCCCTTCGGTAACCTTGTGGGAGGGCATGAAGATATAACGAAATTAATCACAGCTTGAGATGTCCCCACAGATATTAACCTATTCCCAAATGAAGCGAAGCTTGTATTATGGGAACTAGACAAAAGTTCATACATAATATAGATACATATTTAGTTTTATACATAAAACATTCAGGCTGTTATAAAGATTTATGATCTGCCAATATCCACCCCCCCCTGTGGTAATAGAAGAGTCACATGCTACCCACAATAATAAAGACCATCCAGTTAAGTACAGCTATTTTTACTGTATTAGATAACTTTAAATATTATTCATGTTAAAAATATATAGTAACATATATAAATAATACATAAGTAAATGTGTAATTATCTCAAGATGTAAACATTCCATACTATTTTTAAATATTATTTAAAAATATATTACTATACTGTATGGAGAAATATTTACTGTAGAAATATGAGTGTACTAGTGCATTTTATGACTGCTTACTAAAATTAAAAGAAAATTCACTTTCAAGCCACCTTTGGTGGCCCAATAGTTTGAATAATTGGCTTGATTGCATGAATGCTGACTGTTATTCACACCACAAGCAAACCTGCATATGTTTGAGAAGAAATTCAAAGGTGTGTAAATGGTTGTGCTTGAGTAACAATGATGGGCTCCCCGTCTGTCACACACCTAAAATATATCTGGCAGAAAGTGGGTGTGTGGGTGCACTATCTATACACATCTGCCTACCTCTTCGGGGACCCTTGTGGGAAGGCATGAGTAAATGTATATGTGATCCCACAATTTAGCCAAAACATAATTATGTTGTGACAGAGGATTTCATAAAAATGTAGATTGCGAAATTGCCATGTATAGCCAAAATTCTAAATATTATTATTTTGAAATTGTGATGGATGTCAACTATGCTTTGCTAGCAAGAGTGGCTCTTTTTAGTTGCCTTGTAAATTTTTACTACTTTACCCATGCATTGGTGAGATCAAAGGCATCCAATCAAGCACTTCTTAGGTGCTAAGCACTGAACCAGCTCCCAAACCCCATAGGGGCAGCCCCTGTGGGGTTTGGAGTCTGGTTTTGTATTACAGGCTGATAATGACTAATTATACCTCTGCGAGTACAACTGTTTAAAGGTCAAGCTTAACATGTCCTTGCATGTATACATGCTTTAATTATTTACACCATAATAAAATCAGTATTATGTTATTGAAATCTTTTATTCTAATCATAGACAATATTGCTAGGTGTTACTAATCTATTTACAGTATAAACATTATTCTTCAGTTGGTGGGGTAATGTGGTCTGGCAGCTTCTGGCATTCAATCTTAGTTACCTTTAGTGCACAACCTTCTGGAAGGTTCCTCTCAATGTATTCCAAATATGTGTCACATGTGGATCCAGTGAGTCTCCGCAGATGAATGAATCTGAAGTAGGTACGGACCTCATACTGGACTTTGTGCTTCTTGTAAATGTGGACACATCTCAGGAGGGTGTGCCTCTCTTTCTCAGCTTTTCTAGGGGCCCAACTGTAATAAAACAAGAAATACAGTAAGAGCCGTGGTGGCCGAGTGGTTGCCGAGTTCGAGCAGTTGCCTGCGACGCAGAGGTTGCAAGTTCGAATCCCGACTGTACCAATGAGTTTTTCTGAACTTAAGTATAGTGATTAGTCACACCACAAGCTTTACGGTGAAGGAAAACATCGAGAGGAAACCTGCATACGTCAGAAGAAATTCAAAGGCGTATGTATAGTCGTGCTTCAGTAACGGTGATGGACTCGCCATCTGTCACGTTGGCACCTAATATACCTCTGGCGGAAAGTGGGTGTGTGGGTATTACCTATACACCTCTGCCTACCCCTTGGGGGACCCTTGTGGGAAGGCGTGAGGATATATTATATATAATACAGTTTCTCTGCAATTTTTTTACTTCCGTTGAACTGGAGATAATACATAATAATAATTCTGCATACAAAAATAATTCACTGCATTACAAGCCGTATCCTGTCCTTGTACCTCTTAGGAAAGACCACAAAGACTAAGTGCCTGCTGATGAGACTTAAAAGGTTCCCCAACCACACTATTAAATACTGTTCTTTTTTATGATATAACCATTACTATTATTTAATTGTTTATTTATCCTTATTATCAAACTAACCTTTTCGTGACTTCTATGCCCAAATGAGACGCAGCTGCGACGCAGAACCAAGAGTAACTAAGTAATACGGCAGGATCAATCCCTCGCATTTCTAATTCTACTCGTTTGAATAATTTATCCAGTTCAATTGATGTTGGGACATTTTCAATTGGTTTAGTTATGGGAGCAGCAGCAATGCTCGATAGGGGTCGAAATAAGGCTTGGTTGACCGCGAACGTCTTCTGGACTAATGGAGCCGACCGCCAAATACTCTAAACAAATTTTAGCATTTAAGTAGCATTTACCCAAAAAGTTAATACTTCAATATATAACCTCCAACTTGTACATACTACTCACCCTGATAGTATTCATATCTGAATATTTAGTTTTATCAAATATGTTGGTATTAATTGCACCTATTAATCGATCGATCAGCAGTAACTAACTATCGTAGTATGTTATTATATTATGTTAACTCATTATTACCTTACCTAACCTCGAAATGCAAATAAATAAATATTTGTGACATAAATTGACGTCTGACACTTCAATTTAGTTTACTCGTTTCCAAAGATTACATTGTATACTGCTCGTTAGTCGTTTCCAAAGAAATTGTGCTTGCTGCTTGCTCGTTTGGGTTCCAATTGGAAAAGACTATATATGATCCGACATACCAAGTACTATAATAATAATAATATGATCATATTTATTTCGGTAAACATCCATAGTGTTAGTAGACAATTGACTTAAAACTGATTCTGATTTAAATGCCTTGAGTAATTACTATAGTGAAAATCGCATCACAGTTAATGTGATCAAATGTAAATCCATTTCATATACGCGTAAGCGAAATTCTATAAGCTTTCCTTATAATTTTAACAATACACTGATTAATAAAACTAGCTCAATGAAAGACTTAGGTGTAACTTTTGATGAAAAGTTTATACAAGCTGAGCACATACAGTGCATTGCTAATAAAGCGTTTAAGAACTTAGGCTTCGTCTTACGCGTTTGTAAACCGTTCAAGGATTTAAGCGCCGTTATATCGGTTTATAATGCATTTGTGAGAAGTGTTCTTGAATACGCATGCCCAGTCTGGTCATGTCAATACAAAATGTACAGCGATCTCCTGGAAATCATTCAAAAAAAGTTCATCAACCATTTGAACTACAGACTTCGTGTGTCCTCGGACTCTTATTTTGTTAGCTGCAATCGTCATAGACTTTTCACTCTCGAAGAAAGGCGTAAAGTCTTAGACATGTGTTTATTATACGATATACTGAATGGACGAATCGACTGCCCTGAGATGGTGGCGGGCTTGACATTCTGCACACCTAGGCGACGCACACGCCACTCACCTCTGCTGCATGTCGCCAGGAATTCCACTAATTACGCCAGCAACCGGGTTCTCTCTCGAATTGCTCACTCATACAACACATATTTCAGTTCCGTAGATCTGTTTAGATATTCAAAAAATAAATTCAAAACCTACATACAGCAATGTATTTTAAAAGCACGAACTTAAAATTTAACTTTAAAACCCTTGCTTTGCTCCGGCGTCAAAGATTATAGCCCTTATTAGACACGGATGATGTAACTTACACTGCTGAGGGATATCAGATTTGTTTTCATCAATAGTCACTTTCGCACTGTAATTGTGATAGGTAAATCATTGCCATAATTTATAATATACCTACCTTGTTATAACTACATAGTAGATGTAGTATATACTGTTGTCAGTTAGTACTTGGTACTGCTTCTAGGGTCGTGTGCTCGAATTAACGAATTAATTTATTTATTTATTGTTAATTTGATTACATATTAGCAGTAATTGTTTAGAGTACCTTACAAACATATACATGTATTCCAGTTTGTTTCGTAACATAAATAATCTTGTATTAATACAGAGGGAAACCTTTTATTAGCCTTACAAATAATGTATATTTCTTAAGTCTATATTTGTAATAACGCCGTTGGTTTTCAATATAATAAAAAAAAAAAAAAAAATAAAAAAAAAAACTATGTTAGTGATCCCCTTTAAACATCAAATAAATTAATAAAAATAAACTGGAGGAGGAATAATAGGAGGCTATTGGGCCATAGTAGTCTTTGGTTGGGGCTGCCACGATGCGCTGCAACTATATGGTTTCGACCAAGAAACATAAAAAACCTAATTAAATACGCCCCTAGCGCTCTTGTCACATTTATTTTATTCATAAATACGTAGGTACATGTAGTTACTTTACTTGTAATATTTTATTATTACCTAAAATGTATCTCTGGCGGAAAGTGGGCATGTGGGTACTACCTATACACCGCTGCCTACCGCTTCAGGGACCCTCGTCGGAATTTACATTACTATGCAGAAGTAGGTATATTAAGTTTATTACTGATATACCCACCTTAAATTATTATCGATGCCTAAATTTCGTAGATAAAACTACCTGTATACCTGGAAAACATCATCTTTTTAAAGTAGTCTAGAACATTGTTAACAATTTTGGTATAATAATGTCATTCTTGATACAATACCGCGGGTCCAACTTAATACTTAAGTTTATTAGGTCCTTGTATAAAGTAAAGTATTATACATACCATCACGCCGAGTCTCCAACAGGGTAAGCAGACACACCTCTTTCGCCACGTCCAAATTCAAGAGTCATGCATAAAATATAATGCAATTCGTTGGCGTATAAAATATAATGAAAAACGGTTGAATAATTTAGATTATATCGGTAATGATGATAATTTAGAAAACATGTTTTATTTTTCTGCCATGAAATAAAAAAAAATCACATTTTTTTTTTTTACTTGGTAACCCTGCCATATTCGGGAACTTTTCTTCCAAAGACTTAAATCAAAGACTACTATTTAATACTTACTTAAATAGTCTGAAGCACAGCCAATTCCATTCCAAACAAACAATACTTCAACAATTACTTCAAGTAATCTGCAATATTTAATGAGTGAATGTAACAAAAAAAACAAATCGATCTGCATTTTTTTTGTATTCCACGCATTGTTTCTGTAAGGGGATTAATTGTTGATTGAAACCAAGTTTTATTTGAAGACTGACATACTCCACTTTTTAGGAACATTCCTTCCTACAACTTACTAGGAAGTAAAGGTGAGTATTAACATAATATTATTAGCGATCTTCGCTAATATTATACTGCGTACGGCGTACTGGTGTACTGGCTTTATTCAGTTTGCCTAAGTGATCCAAATAGATGATGTCTTAAACGTATGCCGGTTTCTTCACGGTATTTTCCATTAACTTAACAAAGCTCGTGGTCATTTTGTTTCATGGTCATTTGTCACACACATCACTTAAGCTTAGATTACCATTTTAGTACTCACCTTTATGGCATCTGCAATCTTGACTGCTAATGAGTATTTAAATTAAGGACAATTTATATTCTGAGATTTTGAGTTCAATATACTATCTACCATCTGATTAGTTTAGTCAATTGATTAATTATAATATGAATGAATACTTTATATAAGTTAAAAGCTAGCCAAAGCTCATCATGCTGCTCTTTCTCTTCATATTGCACCATTGATAATGCTTCATATAGGTTAATTTTAAAGGCAGGCAATTTCAAATACATTGTACGTTGCAGATGACTCTCCATGATCCTCGATTCCTCCAAGCAGCTATACAAGAGAAGGGAATCAAATTTGAAACTTTATACAAAGCTATGTGCAGTGATGATTTGTCCGACGTAGTTATGGTGGCTCATGATATACTGAATGAAATAGGTTATTTCTCAAGATCTGTAAGAGATAAAGCCATGAAATGTGAAAGGATCTCCAACAGGCTCCGTGAGGAAGGCAATGCTGCATATTGTTCTGGTGCATACCAGTTAGCACTGGAGTTGTATAATAAAGCACTTGCATATGCCCCTGAAGGCTCCCGAGCCATGAAACTAGTTTTTAGCAACAGGTCAGCATTGTTGTTAAAAAACTTTAACTTTGTGGCTAGCTTTAATGACATAGAGAAATGTTTTGCAATGGGTTGTCCTGAAGATATAAAGGCAAAATTGTCAAGAAGAAAGGTTGAACTATTTCATCTTATACGCATTGAAAAGATGGCACTGGAAGGAGCCAAGTAAGTTTTAATTGTGATTATATTTGTATACTAGCTACCCGCCCTGACTTCGCACGGGTGCAATATTGATACTAATAATATGTAAAAGATAAAAATAGCCGTGGTGGCCGAGTGGCTCGAGCAGTTGCCTGTGATGCAAGGTCGCAAGTTCGAATCCCGACTGTACCAATGAGTTTTTCCGAACTTAAGTACAGTGATTAGTCACACCACGAGCTTTACGTTGAAGGAAAACATCGAGAGGAAACCTGCATACGTCTGAGAAGAAATTCAAAGGCGTATGTATAGTCGTGCTCGAGTAACGGCGATGGACTCGCCATCTGTCACGTTGGCACCTAATATACCTCTGGCGTAAAGTGGGTGTGTGGGTATTACCTATACACCTCTGCCTACCCCTTCGGGGACCAAAAATAATATTTTGACCAAGTTTCATACCTATGGAAGCAATAGTTAAAAAAAACTGTTTTTTATTGCCCCCCCGCGTTCCACCTTTTGCGGGTAGAGTTTCATAAAATCCGTTCTTAGCTGACCTCTACACCGATAAGGAATACTCCTACCAAATTTCAAGTCAATCGGTCTTATAGTTCCTGAGATTTCGTGATGAGTGAATTCACAAATGGGATCTCTTATATATATAAAGATTAGTAAATGAGAATAGATCATCAAAAATCTATTGGTAAATTTGGACTTGAGAAGAAAGTCAAAGGCGTATGTATAGTCTTGCTTGGGTTACGGCGATGGACTCGCCATCTATCATGTTGGCACCTAAAATTTATCTCAGGGAAAATGGGTGTGTGGGTATTACTTAAATATGTCTGCCTACCCCTTCGGGGACCCTTGTGGGAAGGCGTGAGGATATAATAATATATTATAAGAAGCCGTGGTGGCCGAGTGATTCGAGCAGTTGCCTGCGACGCAAAGGTCGCAAGTTCGAATCCCGACTGTACCAATGAGTTTTTCCGAACTTAAGTACAGTGATTAGTCACACCACGAGCTGAACGGTGAAGGAAAACATCGAGAGGAAACCTGCATATGTCTGAGAAGAAATTCAAAGGCGTATGTATAGTCGTGCTGGAGTAACGGCGATGGACTTGCCATCTGTCACGTTGGCACCTAATATACCTCTGGCGGAAAGTGGGAAATATATGTATATATTTCTCTTCTGTCTTATTTTCAGCACCACATTTATAAAGGGTTTCTTTAAATTTGCAAATGGCAAAGAAAATCCTGATTTACCATGTGCCTCTACAGATGTTGGTGTTGTCATGGAGGGCGACATACCAAAAATTGTGGCCACAAATAATATTAAAGTTGGGACTTCATTGGCACTGGAAACTGCCTTTGCCACAATGCTTAACAAATCGAACCAATATTTTGCATGTTACTATTGTAACAAGATATCTTTGAACCTGATGGCATGCCCTGGGTGTTGCTATGTTCTATACTGCAGTGAAAAATGTAAAAAAATAAGTATGGATGAAGGGCACAATATTGAATGCCCAATAATGGATATCATACAAGGTTTAGAAGCTCGCGAAGTTAGTTATGCATTTAAATGTGCATTGAAGATAAAATCAATGTGTACCTCATGGAATGAGTTTATCAATGCTGCCAACAGCTTGGGTACAGATAAAATACATAATGGCAGATTGAAAGATATTTTTGATGTGCAACAAAAGTTTTCTGTGCTGGCGGTCAAGAATGATACAATTTTTCTACATGGCAGATTGCACTCATTCAGTTTTTGTTTGGCTGATTTCATGCACTATCTAAAAGAAGTACATTCATTTTTGCCTGCTGATCGAAAAGAGAGGGTTAAAGCGCTACGTGCTCTGATGAGCATATCTATGTATTTAGCTTTGCATGCTCCGCCAACAGTTCTTACACCCTGTGCAGGTTCTGTCATACAGAAGATATCGAAAATGCATCAGTTTAATTTCGGTTCATTTTCGTTCATGGGCAAACTAAAGCACTCTTGCCATCCTAACTGCTTGGAAGTGTGTCTGAACAACAAAGTAGCTTTGGTTGCTATTAAGCCCATAAAATCTGGAACTGAGTTGACTATCTCCAAATTGTAAGTATTTTTATCTTACTAATTTTATAAATGTGAAAGTTTGTGAGGCTGGTTGTTCCTACTTTACACAAAAGCTTCTCGACGTAATTGGATACAATTTGGCACAGACACGGATTATTAGCTTGACTAACTAAAGGATTCTATAAATAGGAAATTTCCTATAATAGGAAAAAATCTACCAATGATATAAAATTTTACGCGAGTAATACCGGGAACAGCTATTTATTAGTTACTTAAAATATTTTCCACGCGTAGAATCCCTCACGCCGGACCACTGTCTTAATCACACCACGGTCTTTTCGGTGAAGAAAAACGTGAGGTAACGTGCATGTTTGAGAAGATATTTAAGTTTAAGAGTTTCTAATACACGTCTTAGTATACCTAAACATATGCAAAGTTCGTTTTGCATGTTTTCCTTCACCATTTTACTACTTACTATACTACGTCTCATTAAATATTAAAAAGGTTTATTTTTTTCAGTGGCCAGTACGAAATTCACGAACATATAACAGCAAACGGCAAATTGTCACTTCATACCAATATGTTTGACCTTTACAGAACTGTTTGTGAGTGCGTGTGTACAGATGACGAATTAAATAGTGATCAAAAGAAAATGGTTTCTAAACATAATGACAGATATTTGAGGGGCAATGTTGACATTAGTACTGAAGAAGTATATCGAATGATTGTTCAGGTTATGGCAGTTTTGAGTAATGTTCAACATACCGAAGAATATAAGCTTATTTATGGCTTATTCTTAAGGTGCATCTTGCGGGCGCAAGATGTAGCTACACGCAACGTCGTTATTGACTTTAATCATTTCGAATAAGCAAATGGGCTCCTTGAATAAGTCGCTATTGTTATAAACTTACGCGGCAGAGACATACATATTCTTGACTTGTTGACTTCCCACGTGACGTTTTGGACCAACATTCCTTTGGTCCATGCGCAGAACAAGACAAGTATGTGAAGATGGATATGGCTGTGTGCGTGTCGTTGTTTTATCATCGTGAGAGGTTGTAATACTCGAATATGACTTCAAAAGAGAAGTGAGACTGGACCGATGCCAACAGATATTGGAATTAACCAATCGGAGAGCTCAGTCATTGACAAGGAAGGTCCAGCAGGGACAGCAATAAATCTAACATTAGTTACGACTACTGGCATATATTTTTAGACTATATATTTGATAAGTTGTACGCTTTTTTATACGAATATATTCTTGACTTATGAAACATGTAATTCCTATAGTTGAGAGTTTTGGCGTCTCATGTTGATCGCAAAATATATTTTTTAGACAGTAAGTTTATTTTTAGTATGTATAATAAGTAAATATTAAGAATGTCCGGAATAAAGGGATTCGCAAGCAAATGGCGTGAGCGAGAGTGTGATTATTCAGATGAAGAAGGCACGTTACTTTGGTTTGGACATATAAAAGGATGAGTGAAGAAAGGAGAGATGCAAGTACACGCTGCGAAAGTGTCTGTAAGAAGAGGCATAGGAAGACCACGTTTCAGTTACAAGTAGTACTTAATCATTTAACAGATGGCCTTATTCAAAGATGCTAAAGAGAAACGATACAAGTTTAATAAATAGGTGAATAAAGTGATGAGTTTTCTTTTTACCATTACTTCATCCAAATCCATATTTGTCCTGAAGGACAACAAATATGTTTCAACGAAATGAATCTCTACAACTATAATAATAATCTACTGTATAAAAACAAGATTTATCGGAGCATATTAGTGTTAAACATTGTAACAGAACTTTTCTTCTTGGGAAAACAAAAGAATCGTGTAACCTCTAAAGTTGTTTTATCTCCTGTTCAGTGCTGCATTAAGTCGGCATGGGCCTGTAGCAAATTCTAAAATAAAATTGTTATTATTAAATACAAGAAGGCTTCGATGCAAATACGATAGTTTTGTACGGTCAGACGCTACCTACGGTAGGCGCAGGGCCAATTGCTTTTTTAATTTTAGCATTTCACATTTGGTACTCTTAACACGTAGCTAATCTGTCATTGTCCCCTCTCACTAACCATACATCCTCAGTTTATATATACAACATCATTGCCATACATAGTATATGTCCAGACCGAGTTTACTTGTAGTATTTTTTTTTTTATTATTAAAGAGTTTTCTACGCTACGCCTAGGTTGCGTGCATACCTATAATTACAAATCAAAAAGAGAAGAGAAAAACGATTTCAGTTTTTTTCATAAAAGATTTTAAAATGCGTTAATCTACGCGCCTATTTGAATATCATTCGAATTACACGAAATTTGAGGGCATTGACTACGTGACGGAAACCTACACTCCCGTCGCCACTGTTGCCAAGAATAGTATTTTGAAGACTGAAGTCTGAACGGGTTATAACGTAGCTTCCATAGGAGGAAGATAAGGGTAATAGCCTGACGAGCTGCGACAGATGGCAGTATTACAACAAAGATCTGTGGCTATGTTATCGGTACCATTTGTCCGGGGCATGCGATTAAAATTAAAGTAGCCACGTCTAGAATGTATTCAAGATGTTATCACATCTGTCAGGTCAGGTGTCACAACAGTAATAAAAATAACAATGAAATTTTATATTTTATTAGGGTTAGTTGATCTTCTTTCAGAGCTGAAGAGTTCAGGCACTTGCTTACATTCTAGCAGTCAATTTCGATCATTAGCAAAATGGTCGGTGCAATAAAACTCGTAAAATTACTGCATTGTAAACGTTTACAAAAAAACAAAGCAATCAAAATGAAATCGGAGGATTCCTCGAATACCGACACAAAATCGTTAGTTCCGATCAATATAAAAGTTGAAAATAAGGACAATGTAAACAAGATATGCAGGGTATGCCTTAAAACTGGTGACATTCCTATTTACAACAACAACTTAACTGGAAACTTGCCCGATGCATTAAGAACATTTGCAGATATTGTTATCACTGTCGACGATACTTACCCCAAATCCTTGTGCCAATCATGTTACGCACTTCTTCAGGGTGCCATATTATTTAGGAAAACAGCTCAGGAGTCTGAAGAGTTGCTACGGAAGCAGTCTTCTTGTTTAACAGAAAACGAACATAACGATAGTCATCAAACCCACGATTATATAGAAGGCGACAGCGACGACGATCATATATATTCAGAGCAGATACAAGAAACACAAAATGATGCAAAATATTACTGTAAGAGGTGTGACCTAGAATTTGACACAGAGAAGGACTGCAGAGATCACAGGCTGTCTGATGAGCATGACAACAGAAGGATAATGTGCACTATATGCAACAAGTCATACAATGCTATATACTATAAAAAGCATGAAGCCATACACAAGAAGGATGAGCAATATATGTGTGATGTATGTGGCAAAAAGTTTATATTCCGCGGTCACTTATCGAGACACCACATGACACACTTCTACAAACTCCCATTTAAATGCTCACTTTGCCCCTATAAAGGTCGGTTTACAGAGTCATTGAAGTTGCACATGAGAACACACACTGGAGAGAAGCCATATGAATGTACCCAGTGTTCTGCGAGGTTTATTAGTAAGAGTAATCTCAACAAACATACTCGCACACACAAATCACAATATGACTTCAAATGCCATTGTGGGAGAGGATTCTACACCCAGAGAAACTTGGACATGCACTTAAAGGTAGAACATTCTGGGATTAAGGATCATGTGTGCAATATATGTGGTAAACCATTTGGTTATCGCAAACAGATGATGAAGCATCAACTGAGAGTACACAAGAGGGAGAAGTTAAGGAGTGGAAGGACACCATTGTATTTGCAAGTTGAATCTATGAAAATGAAAGGAGTTCATGTGGCGGACTCATAATTAAGCAAGAAAACTATCTCCGGTCAATGAAATATATTGGTTTTTAGTAAAAAAAAAATTGAATTTCTCTTACTTGCTGTTTACATTTAAACAAATAGATATGAATTGGCACCTAATAAATATCTGGTGGAAAGTGGGTGTGTGGTTACTACCAATACACTTCTGCCTACACCCTCGGGGACCCTCGTGGGAAGGCGTGAGGATTTTTTTATACCACACGGGCGGCAAACAAGCATGCGGTCCGCCTGATGGTAAGCAGTTACCGCCGCCTATGGCGCTTGCAACACTAGGGGTATTGCTCACGCGCTGCCTACCCTGCTACTTTGCACACCCATCTTAAAGAACTCCATGCTGTACTCTCCAGGGAAAACCTCATAATAATGAAGAATACCTCATATTATTCTATTGAGCGACATTTAATATGTATTCCTAAATATACAAATTTTTCAGATAATCCTTAAAAAACATAAACTTGCAAGTTGTTTCGATTTTTCTGATGAGAAGTGTATATTGTTGTCTAGTTACTGACTGTAACACAAGCTTTGCTTAATTTGGGGACTATGTCAATTTGTGTGGAATTGTCCTAAGGTATTTATTTATTTATTCATTATTATTAAGAACGAGTCGTCAAGACTCGTCAAGACGAGACGTCGAGTTCTCAAGAGTCCCTTATCTACAAACTTCGTTTTCATCCCTATTCATTAGTCTCTTCATATATACTTGCCGGCTTCAGTAGTACTCTTGACGTTCCCATCCTTGAGTGTTCACTCCATTTGATCTAGATAGTTGAAACGTGAAATAAACGTAAACAATAAGTAAATCCAGACTTTTTTGTATCGCGTAACCTATACAACTCTGCCTACCCTTTCGGGGACCCTTGTGGGAAGGCGTGAGGATATATTATTATATAAGTCACAGAACCTAGTATATTAATAGTAGTCTATGCACAGAACACTGACACAAATTTATCAATGGCCACCAAGATTATAAACAAAAAAATATATTGGAACTGTCACTTGCCATTCAAACTTGACAACGATTTTCGATAACGAAATTCTGAAACTAGCGGCCTAACGCGTAGCATTTAATGGCAAACGAGGCTGAAGAAACTGTTCGCAAGCTATCCTTGCACAAAGGAGTTGCTGGGGTTATAGTTGTGAACGGGGAAGGAATACCTATTAAAACTACTTTGGAGAACCATGTGTCTGTGCAGTATGCTGGCCTGATGACCGCTCTGGTGGACAAGGCCAAGGCAGTGGTCCGTGACTTGGACCCTTCCAACGACCTGACGTTCCTGAGAATACGGAGCAAGAAGAGCGAAGTTATGGTAGCCCCAGATAAAGAGTTCATACTTATAGTCGTACAGAACCCGGTTGAATGACGAAGGTATCTGGCCACGAGCCAGGATAAAGGTGGTGGTATTTTTTTTATTGGTTTATCTTTCATGAACACTCCTGTGTTATTAACTTGGTAAATAAAACAAGTATGTCTACTTTTAAACCTTATAATTTAAACAAGTCATCACCCATACAATACATAGGAAAATGTTCCTATTGAGACATTTTCGGATTAATATCAGATTCTGCTCCTAGGCACGCTTGTGAACATATCGTAATGTTACTCCCGTTAACTTTAGAAAGTGGAATCTGACAGGAATGAGGACATATAAACTTGACAATTAAGACCACTGGCTTCCCCCTCGATAGCTACCGCGACTGCCGTAGCCGCCCCCTCCGTAGCTACCCGTATTGCCTCTGTTGCTACCAAAGCCACCATAATTGTTGCCGGAGCTCGTCCTACCATTGCCAAAGTTGCCCTGATTTCCGCCGAAGCCCTGGCTTCCGCCAAAGCTCTGGTTTCCGCCAAAACCCCCGTTTCCGCTAACGCCTTGGTTTCCGCCGAAGCCTTGGTTTCCTCCGTAGCCTTGGTTTCCGCCGAAGCCTTGGTTTCCGCCGAAGCCCTGGTTTCCGCCGAAGCCCTGGTTTCTACCGAAGCCCTGGTTTCCGCCGAAGCCTTGCTTTCTACCGAAGCCCTGGTTTCCGCCGAATCCCTGGGTACTCCCAAAGCCACCGCGGGGTGGTCCATTAGGGCGCCAGCCTCTGGCCCGCTTTGGTCCCTCTGACCGGAAATTATGCTGCAGCCCACTGGTGGGGCGATTGAGGTTGTAGTCGCCGGCGTCCATTTCACACAGGGCTTTGATGCAATTCACGACCTTGATTGAACAAGTAATTATATTACAGTGAGCCCCCAGCAAACGTTTTGCAGGTTGGTGTCGAACTATAGAATTTGTTGGATTATACTGTTATAATATTAGTCCGAAATTTGGTATTTTTGTTAAGTTTACCTTGTAATCCGACAAACTATTCAATCATGCAATAGTGAAAATGTTTGAAATTAATATTATGTACAGTGACTAGCTTATGCCCGCGGCTTCGCCCGCGTAGATTTCGAAAATTTCCTGCTTGAATCGGTTCAGCCGCTATGCCATGGAAAGAGCATCATACATTATAATATAAGAACTTTGAAATTTTCAGGATTAAAAAAAAAAGTTGTCTATGTCCCATTCCTAGGTATAAGCTATCACCATTTCAACTTTCAGCCAAATCGGTTCAGCCGTTTGGCCGTGAAAGAACAGCAAACATCCAAACTTACAAACTTTCACATTTAAAATATTAGTAAGATAAGATTAATATACCTTTCGCTCCGTGGGCGAGAAGTGCAGGGCCGCGTCCGGCGTGGCGGCGGCGCGCTCGACGAGGTGCTCGAGCGCCGGCCGCAGAGCGGTCACCAGCGCGGCGATACGGGGGCTCATGTCCAGGTTCAGCCAGTTGTCCAGCCGCACCACTGAGTCTATCTACAAAGCCAACCATACAATCACGTCACTATATTTAATGACGAAGCGGAAGACAAGCTAGAGATAATTGGCGCTACACTCTCTCTGCCTTCCCCATTAGGGACTCTACGTCATCATCTCGCATGTATGCTTCGTCTATTCATCGCTCGCCTTTTACTCTTAACGTTCCCAACCTTGAGAGTCCCATAGTTTTGGTCTAGGTTCACAACACGAGATTCCCAAAGCAACTAGCGCGACTGAGCGTCCGATGGTAAAGATGAAGAAAGATCTTTGTTTCGAACATATAGAAAGGATGAGTAAAGAAAGATGTCTGGAAGATATATGAATGATAACAATGAAATATTTCTCACCCACTCGACCTTCCTGGAGGCGAACAGCAAGAGGTGCAGCGGCGCCACCATGGTGGTCTGCTTGCAGCTGATGGCCCTCGTGCGGACCTTCTCCCCGAAAACGAACAGCGGCGACCTGAACTGTTGGTCCTGGTTACTGCAGTTCACGGACGTCTTGTGGATCAGCGCCGGCTTGCCTTCAGTCGTTAGCACCTGGCGACATGATCAATATTAATAACACATAAGATATGTTGCATTACCACACATTAAAACAACTTTTTTTAAGAGAGGTAGGCCACAACGTGTTTTTCGTTCTAATTTGGAGCTGCCCGACTGGGGCAGGAACTCCAACTTATAAAAGTCCATAGCCAAATAACACAATGTTTTGTGTTATGTTCCAACGCAGTGAATAAGGTTTCCAGTAATCTCCTCTAGTGAGCTCCTTGGGGAGGGGGAGCATTGTTACATTGGGTTGGCAGCAGAGGGATTAGTCCCATTATGCTGCCAACACAGTATAACTCTCCGAACACAGAGTAGCAACGCGCAAGTGATACTTCGGTATTGTAAGCGTAAATAGGCTGCGGTAACCGTTTTCCATCGGGTGGGCCGTATGCTTGTTTGCCACGCTTGTAGTATATAAAAAAGGAAACTGTCTCTGTGTGTGTTCTTTGTGTGTGCGTACCTTCCGCTTGCCCTGGTAGTGGCACACGTTGGGGTACATGCCCATGCACATGAGCGCCACCACCAGGTCCAGGTCGGGGTCGGGCCCGCTGGGGATCCAGCGGCGGCTAGCGCAACACTCCTCAGGGAACCCGATGGCGGACGTCAGGATATCTGAACCATTTATATTAAATATAACATTATCATAATCATAACATCACGCCGAGTTCCTAACGGGGTAGGCAGAGAGTACAGCGCCAGATATTAGAAATAATGTTTATAATATACTAGCTGACCCGGCAGACTTCGTACTGCCTCAATCGATAAATAAAAGACCTAAACTTTTGTATAAATTAATTTCAAAACAAACAAAACGTATTGAATAAAAAACAAAATTTTAAATTTATCAAACTTATTCGAAATTATTAGATTTTTCTCGCCTTTTAAACCTTCCCTTGACCTCCACGAACATATCAAGACTAAGATAAGATAAATCCGTTCCAGCCGTTCTCGAGTTTTAGTGAGACTAACGAACAGCAATTCATTTTTATATATA
Source organism: Drepana arcuata (assembly GCA_016069955.1). Classification (NCBI taxonomy): domain Eukaryota; kingdom Metazoa; phylum Arthropoda; class Insecta; order Lepidoptera; family Drepanidae; genus Drepana; species Drepana arcuata. Next base: position 51,312 of record JACCPG010003524.1, read on the forward strand.
TAGAAGAAGAAGATTTATCATATCATAATCCATACTACAATTAATTTTTATGGTTTTGTTTGTATATAAAGCCGTGGTGGCCGAGTGGTTCGAGCAGTTGCCTGCGACGCAAAGGTCGCAAGTTCGAATCCCGACTGTACCAATGAGTTTTTCTGAACTTAAGTACGGTGATTAGTCACACCACGAGCTTTACGGTGAAGGAAAACATCGAGAGGAAACCTGCATACGTCTGAGAAGAAATTCAAAAGGCGTATGTATAGTCGTGCTTGAGTAACGGCGATGGACTCGCCATCTGTCACGTTGGCACCTAATATACCTCTGGCGGAAAGTGGGTGTGTGGGTATTACCCATACACCTCTGCCTACCCCTTCGGGGACCCTTGTGGGAAGGCGTGAGGATATGAGGTTTTGTTTGTTTAGGGGGAACACGCAGACCTGGGTAACTATAATACTATGGTTGCGAACTGAAAAATAGTTAAGTATTGGAATAGCTCACATTCGACGAAAACTATATAACATCGTACTACGAGCGCGCATCGCTCGTATCGTAGCAGAGCATCAATGAAACATATAGCTAAAAAATATTAGTTATTTTGTTGACTTTTGAGAGTTAAGCTGTGGCGAACGGTTAAAGTTACACAACGATTGTCACCCGCGTATATACAACTAGCGACCCGCCCCGGCTTCATACATTATATTGTTTTATCTCAAATGGATTAAGGTAGCGTCTTTTTCCGACATTTTCAATAATTTGAACAAAATCTTAACAAATTATACACCTTCCTCATGAATTATACTGTCATTTGGTCAGAAAGTACCTTAGAGGTATGTAAGTAAAAGAGAGAACTAGCGCTCTCCTCTCTCTGCCTACCCCGTTAGTGATACTGTATGATGATATATTTGTATTTATATATAAATAAATAATACCTCGGGACAATTCCACACAAATTGACCTAGTCCCAAATTAAGCAAAGCTTGTGTTATGGTAACTAGACAACGATATATTTACTTATATAGATAGATATATACATAAATACATAGGATATCCAAGACTAAGGTGCAAATACTCGTGTTCATCACACAAATATCTGCCCTCAGCGGGATTCGAACCCGCGACCTCAAGTTTCGCAGTCAGGAGCTCTCACCACTAGACCAGACGGTCGTCATATATATGAAAGTATTTCTGTTTAGTTTTATTGTAATTAACTCACGTATAAGTTGATATTTAGCTTCGGAAGTGACTCGAAGAGTAGTCTGTTGGACCCCCTTCCACTCGCACCACTGTATCTCCGCATCCTCTCCCTTAGCGTGCTCTCGTTCCCACATCTGACCACGAATTTAATTAAAATTTAAGACCTATTTCGGTCTTAACAGCGTCTTATAATAAATTCGTTTTAGATTCGTATTAAGATTTTTTAAATTAATTAATCGTTGAAGGTTAAATGTCTTACAATAGATATTATAGCATGAAGGAAACCAGAGGTAACCAGTAATGTAATGTCTTAAATTTGGTGGGGTAGTTTATGATATAAATAGCCTTTTCCTACAACCACATTGAAAAAGCTGCATAATGTCATAGTGAAATGATAACATTATGACCTGGAACCCCCTGAGACTCGTGGGACAGGGGCAGGTATGCGATAGTGTACCTAAGAGTGAGTAAAAGCTTGGGTACAGCCCGTATCAGGGGAGAGGCGGAACTGGCCGAATTGAGGAAGGCCGTGGGGTTTAGTCATTAAGGTCTGATATCTATTGGTATGATTCACTAATTAAAAAAAAATATGTTATGACAATATGTGTGATAGTGAGGCGTGCGGTGCCATGGTGGCCGGTTTGAATAGTTGCCTGTAACACAAAGTTTGCAAGTTCGAATCCCGTACTAGATTTTCTGAAGTACACCACGAGCTTTACGGTTGTGAAAAGCATTGAGAGAAAACCTGCATGTTTCAGTAAAAATTCAAAGAAGTATGTATAGCCGTGCTCGAGTAACGGCGATAGATCAAACACTTGTCACGTTGGCACCCAATAAAAGTGGGCGAGTGGGTGACTGGCACGCCTTAGGCCACGCATGTTGGAAAGCGTGCAGATATATAAGTGTGTGACCTGGAAGGCATTGAGCATGGCCACGTGGTCGGAGGCGCGGTCCCCGGCGAGCGCGCGCTGGTGCATGGACAGGCGGCGGCGGCCCTCCAGCGCGAAGATCTCGGGGAAGGTGGTCGAGTTGGCCGCCATCGTCGTCAGCGCGTCGCCCACGCCCAGCACGAAGCCCAGCACCATCATCTTGCCCAGCCGCGGCTCTGCCACACACACACACACACACATCATACATATATACATATACCGTTTCTCCTCCGTCAATGTGCTCATCCTAAAGTACAAAGCTCCTTACATTTGCTGAGGCTAACATAAATAACAACCTGTGCTTTACCGATAACTTAACATACATTTTCTAACACTCTAAATTTAAACGATCTTCTATAAGTTTAGCCACAGATACACTGTACAAGTATACTTAATAATAATAAAAAAATTGTATGATATGCATATTATATAGACAATAGCCAACTGACACTCTGTTAATGCGTTATGCGCTGGCACCTACATCTCCGGCGAAAAGAGGCTGTATTTACTACACCTGTCCAACTCTGGACTGTTGTTGGAAGGTGTGATGGTATTAAGACGTTGGTCGAGTATGTACTGACCTATGGGCAGCTTAGCGAGGATGGTGCCGAGAGGCGTGAGGTTGTCCTCGTTGTCGAGGCAGCCGAGCTCGCGCAGCATGGCCTCGGCCTCGATGACGGCGTCCAGCGGCGGGGGCTCGGGGGCCTTCGACAGGAAGTGCCCGATGTTGCCCAGGCGCAGCAGCTTTATACTGCATACAATAACAATTACTAAGATGGAGTCACACCACGAGCTTAACGGTGAAGGAAAACATCGAGAGGAAACCTGCATACGTCTGAGAAGAAATTCAAATGCGTATGTATATTAGTGCTTGAGTAACGGCGACGGACTCGCCATCTGTCACGCTGGCACCTAATATAGCTCTGTCGGAAAGTGGGTGTGTGGGTATTACGTACACACCTCTGCCTAACCCTTCGGGGACCCTTGTGGGAGGGCGTGAGGAATTTTTGTTTTCAAATCTATGAACATAATATATCTTCATAACTACCCACAAGGGTCGTCGAAGGGGTAGGCAGAGGTGTGCAGGTAGTACTCACACACCCATTCATCCATTATTTTGTTCGACCCACCCACAGATGTTTGGATTAAATTTAGATTACTTACAATTAGGTGATACAACTAATACAATAAATATTTAAAGTTACAAATAATTAATAACCTTGGATCTATGACCAAAACACAGTTTTTAATTTTGGCTAGTTTTATCGTCCGGCATTAGTTTTGTTAACCAATTTTCCTTTTCTATATACAGTAACACATTGATATTTTGATCCTGTATTGACATTTGTATCTCATTGCACTTTGGAGACGGCAAACATTTCTGTGTTAAGCACTTGTTTGAAACTGTAAAATTTACTTGAAAGGGATGCTGATAAGGTTATGGATCTTTTTTTATTTTAGATTTGTAGATAGTTGTGGGTAGTGGGACTTTACAAAAGCATTTAATTTGGTCGTATTATATCAGTATGCTTCAAAGTTTCATATCATATTGTTGACAGTAAAAACACACGTTTTAAATTTACGACGTAATAATGTGTTTTATGTGTAAGTTATTTAATTTGGTATCCTATATCAGGTAAGAAATTATGTAATTTTCCTACACTTTCATTACGCCTATTGTTTGACTCAAGTATTGATTCCTAGTCCCTTCTTATTAGCACGCCTTATAATATTAATTCTATCATTTCGTACATCGTGAGGAAACCTGTATACGTCTGAGAAGAAATTCAAAGGCGTATGTATAGTCGTGCTTGAGTAACGGCGATGGACTCGCCATCTGACACGTTGGCACCTAATATACCTCTGGCGGAAAGTGGGTGTATGGGTATTACCTATACACCTCTGCCTACCCCTTCGGGGACCCTTGTGGGAAGGCGTGAGGATATATATTATTATTATTATCTTTTTTTATCTATAAAGAAATAAAATTGTGATAGCAAGTAACCTCAGAGCCAGCTCGTGCAGTGGAGTGCGGAACATCTCAGCAGTCTGGTGCTCGTCCAGCTTCTGGTACCTGGCGCTGGAGCAAAGCGTAAAGCACACGCCGGGCCGGACTCGGCCGGCACGACCCTTTCTCTGTGGAACAATACTGGATTACTAAAAGTGTACCTGATTTACATTACAAAAAGTCTACCTGATTTATATTACATAAAGTCTACCTGACTTACATTACAAAAAGTCTACCTGATTTATATTACAAAAATGTTCCTGATTTACATTACAAAAATTCTACCTGATTTACATTATAAAAACCTGTTTCTAGATAAAAATATGTGTACTTGTTTTAGATGAAAAATTGTGTGCATGTTAAAAGTTTGCCTGTTTTAGATCACATGAGTGCCTGTTCTAGATCACATGAGTGCCTGTTCTAGATCACATGAGTGCCTGTTCTAGATCACATGTGTGCCTGTTCTAGATCACATGAGTGCCTGTTCTAGATCACATGTGTGCCTGTTCTAGATCACATGTACATCACATGATCTACCACCGCACCTCTCGCCATCGACGGGGAATTCATCCCCATACCTTGGAACCACAAAGGTCTCGCACTGTGCGCTTCCAAAGGAGTTTTCTTCCGCGAACGCTCAGGCTGTGGAATGAGCTCCCCGTTGAGGTTTTCCCTGGAAAGTACAGCATGGAGTTCTTCAAGAAGGGTGTGAAAAGATTCCTGCAGGGTCGGCAACGCGCGAGTGATACCCCTGGTGTTGCAAGCGTCCATAGGCGGCGGTAACCGCTTACCATCAGGCGGACCGCATACTTGTTTGCCACCCAAGTGGTATAAAAAAAAAAAAAAAAAAACATGTGTGCCTGTTCTAGATCACATGAGTGCCTGTTCTAGATCACATGAGTGCCTGTTCTAGATCACATGAGTGCCTGTTCTAGATCACATGAGTGCCTGTTCTAGATCACATGTGTGCCTGTTCTAGATCACATGTGTGCCTGTTCTAGATCACATGTGTGCCTGTTCTAGATCACATGAGTGCCTGTTCTAGATCACATGTGTGCCTGTTCTAGATCACATGTGTGCCTGTTCTAGATCACATGAGTGCCTGTTCTAGATCACATGTGTGCCTGTTCTAGATCACATGAGTGCCTGTTCTAGATCACATGTGTGCCTGTTCTAGATCACATGAGTGCCTGTTCTAGATCACATGTGTGCCTGTTCTAGAACACATGAGTGCCTGTTCTAGATCTAGATTATGAATAGTGTACCTGTTCCAGATTAGTCCTGCTCGCCCAGACGGTGGCGTATGACGTCATGTTGTTGTGCGACGTGAACAGTTTCATCTTGGCCTTGCACGAGTCGATCACGTACACCACGTCGTTGATCGTTATGGAAGTCTCCGCTATGTTCGTTGCTAGGATCACCTGGGAAGTGGTCACATACACTAAGAACAAATATAATCAACAATGTATGTAAAACCGTTCTCTATCCTCCGAAAAGGAATCAATGTTAAAAAGAAAAGCGAGCAGATATTTTCGCCGCTTCTTTTCCTGGAAGGTTTTTGCCTGGAAACGGTAGTAACGGTAATTTTACATTTAACTAGTGAAGCACACCGGCTTCGAACGGTTAGTAGAACATGTTACGTGTGAATAATTATGTATATTGATAAAAACCGCATTAAAATCCGTTAATGATTCTTATAGTTTATCGCGTACAGACAGACGCAGCGGGGACTTAGTTTTAAAATCTGTAGTGATATGTGACATATAAAAATTGCTGTGTCTGTTCCGTCGAATAAAAGATTTTTGATTGGATTTGAATGGTGTCTCCACGGTGTCCTATGTAGTCAGAGTAAAAATATTAATCAGCAATCAATTGGAATGGTAGTAATTTCCCGAACCCAATTTTCTTAATAGGTAATGTTAATGTAGAGTCAGCGTAGGAACACGACTTATGTTCAGGACTTAATAGAAAGGTCTCAAATGGGATAGGCAGAGGTGTAAAGGTAGTACCCACACAGAATTTTTTTGCCGTTTGAGACGTTTTTAGACGTTATACGTGACAGATGGCCAGTCCATCACCACTTCTCAGGCATCACAAACGTCATACACATGTCTTTGAATTTATTCTCAAATGTATGCAGGTTTCCTTTCGAGATCTCTCATCATATAAAGATACAGGGAGTTATGTAAATCATTTACCTTAGTGAGCCCCGGCGGTGGGGTGAGGAACACCTTTTTCTGATCGTCCCTGGGTATCTGGCTATGCAGCGGTAGAATTATGTACTTGTCGGTATCACCGAACTGCCGGTGCTGGGAGAGGTACTTGGCCAGAGCGAAGATGAGGTTCCAGCCGGGGAGGAATATTAGGATTGCGCCGTCGGCCTCCTCCTCCGCTATGTGCGTTAGTAAAGCTTCGATGAGCTCAAAGCTTAGCTGCAATGGAAAAACATATTGACTAAGAACTTATTAGAAAAATACATACGTATTTCAATTTCTTCGTTACAATTTCAAGATTCGTTTGGAACTTTTGGTTGACTTTCGTTTAACAATTATACTATGTGAATTAATTGGTCCGCTCGGATTATTGCGAGTATTTTTTAGCATGTGTGTTATTCTCTAAACGAATGTCGAAAGCTCAAATAAGTCTTATTCCATTACTGAAATATATCACATTTTTATTTTTTATGTTTGCTGTTCCTGTCAATTAATTATAAATCCTAAACTGGTGAGTGACGGTAAATTTTTCTTACATCTTTCTCGGACAACTTGGCCATGGCAACGCTGGTCTCCGGCGAATAGCTGCTGTCGAGCTGACAATTCTGGTTCAAGTCCTCTTCCTGTTCTTCGATGCCAAAGCCTAGAAAACCGTTCAAGATTAAGTGCAGAGAATGAAAGCAGTAGAAACACATAATTTACATCATCGTTTTTTTTGCATAACCTACACAACATTTGGTTAAATTGTGAGTGTCTAGTCGTATAAACAAAATCGCCATTGCTTGTACAAATAGGGCGCGATGCGTGAGACTAAGTTGGTACGTTGAGGCCGAATATAAAATGCGAGCGGTTAACAGTGTTTAAAAGTAATCGTAAAATGAATAGTGGCCAGTGCAGTGTTGTATTATTGTAGTGTAGTGTTGTATAGTATAGTGACTTACAGTACAGTATCGGACAGTTTTGTATAGTGTAACGCATAGTGTAGGGTGTTAGTGTTTTTAAGGGTGTTAATATTATATTTGACTATAGATGAAACATATTTTTACTGTAAATGCTGGTAATGTTAAATTGATCATATCGTAACAATATTATCAATGTTATATTAGAAGACAAACAAAATAAATATCTCTACCTTCGTCGTCTTCATCGTCATCGTTATTGGCCCTCTTGCCAGAAGACTTGCGTTTCCTAGTATCCGGTTGTGGGGAGAAGCGGGTCAGCTCGATGCAGTCTTCCAGGAAATATTGTTGTACTGGGAACGTGCGCCCAGGAACCTACGTCGTATATTACATTAGCAAGAAATAACGACCTGCCCCGGCTCCGCACGGGTAGATAGTAGCGAATAATTATAGTCGAAGGGATGGCGGAATGCTGGTAAGTGGTGGAAGTATACCCGAGTCTATTAATAGTAATCAGTGTGTACCGATAATACTCACACATTAGTGGAAGGTATATATACTATATAAACTATGAGGAAGAATCTATAAACTACTAGCTGTTCCGCCCAGCTTCGCCCGGGTGATAAAGTAAAATTTTCTGAAACACTGTCGTAGCGTCACCTATCGTGTCCAATTGTGATGTAAGCTATCCTATCTTTTAAGTTGGATCAAACTGCACACGGTGTGCAAATTTGATTGAAATCGGGTCAGTAGTTTAGGAGTCTATAGCGGATAAACAACGTGACACGTGATTTATATATATTAAGATATAAACAAGCCGCTGCCGACTGAGTAAAAATCGACAAGGTCACGTTTCACAAATATGTCCTAAGCTTAATATGGTATCATCATATAATTTTCTTCAAACACAAAGTTTTCTTCCACTCTTAGTAGGCATGCCACAGCCAAATGTTTGTGCCCATACTATTGGGTGTTTCATAGCAAATACCATACCTCAATGACGGGACAGTTCCCAAAGTAGTCAGTAAAGAGAGTGGTGTCCACCGTGGCTGACATGAGAATGATCCGCAGGTCGGGGTACGTGTGAGCCATGTCGCGGAGGAGAATCAGCGCGAAGTCTGTGTCTGCATCTCTTTCATGCACCTGGCGAAAGAACGGGATGGGCATAAGAGAAACAGCATCAAAACCAACAAAAAATTTAATTGGACGGGTTTAGATAAAATTTGGCACAGATATTTGGCTTATCGGCTGAATAAGAACATAAGAACATATTTAATTTATTTGAGAAATAAAAATTTAATTGTATTTTGCCTTATTACAAAGGTGAACCACGAGTTACAGTCAGTTATTTAATTATAAATTATTTCAAATGTTTATTTACTCCTTCACAGTGAACGTTTGGGTCGACTTTGGATGCAATATGGAATATAACTGCATTATAGTACAGCATATAGAGGTATATCTTACCTCATCGACGAGCACGTGGCTGACTCCACGAAGTCCACCTTCCAACTTCCTCAATAGTACACCCACTGTGCAGAACAATATGGACCCGTATGGGCGAGGTAGGACCGACTCGAAACGCACTGAGTATCTGGAATACAAATGGAATTACATTGCAATAGGGTGATAACAACCAATCTATTCTATTATCCATAGCCGTGGTGGCCGAGTGGTTCGAGCAGTTGCCTGCGACGCAAAGGTCGCAAGTTCGAATCCCGACTGTAGCAATGAGTTTTTCTAAACTTAAGTGCAGTGATTAGTCACACCACGAGCTTTACGGTGAAGGAAAACATCGAGAGGAAACCTGCATACGTCTGAGAAGAAATTCAAAAGGCGTATGTATAGTCGTGCTTGAGTAACGGCGATGGACTCGCCATCTGTCACGTTGGCACCTAATATACCTCTGGCGGAAAGTGGGTGTGTGGGTATTACCTATAAACCTCTGCCTACCCATGTGGGAAGGCGTGAGGATACCATCCAAGTATAATTAGGAGTAAAAAATGATTTTTTCAAAGGTTACCGATATTGATTTATAAGCAAAAATATCGCGGATAATATAACACAAGAAGCTGAGTTGATATAGCCTGGTTCAAAAAAATCATGAATTTAAAAATTGGCTGATATTTAAACCATTTAAAAATTGTAAGAACTTATTATTATCGAAATAAATTATCGTTATTTTAAAGATACTTAAATGATCTTATAAAATATTTAGAAATATAAATATGAGCTAGGATCCAGAGAAAGGAACTTGCTCACAAGACTTGCTGTATTGAGGAGCACAGCTTTCCGCGTCAGGCCCTTGATTCAACTATATGACGAGTCTCTTCAGATGGTTATTACTATGATTACATAGTATATCTATATGTGTCTCTTAAATTCCCGGGCCTCAAAGGACCAGGTCCTTCGTCTAGGCTTACGTTATTATTAGAACGAAGTTCCTTATCACGCGTTGCGAAAGGGGACTAGACGGAAAAAATTAAGACCAAAAGTTGTAACGACACTTTTGTTCGAATTTTAAATGAGCGATCGCACTTTTGCTATAGTTGTAAGCGCGTGTTTCTCTGTTTGTTGTATATATATATTTCAATAGCGAATCAACTTTCGAGGGGATATGTAAGATTTCTTACTCACTATTCAACTGCGTTCCATCCGGGTGTACCTTGACACCTGTCAAGTTTTTGTATGAAATTGAATATAAAAAAGAAATATTTGTATTATTATGAAGGTGGTTGTACCCGACGGAGTTGCCGAGGTCCTCGCCGCGCTCGTTGGCGACCCGCTCGGCCACGCTCACGGCGGAGATACGCCGCGGCTGCGTCACGCACACGTTGGCCCACGCGCCCTGACCACTCGCCACGTAGTCGTCCAGGATGAACTGGCACACCTGCACAGGGGATTGACGGTGATCACACTGGTAACTGAATGGTGTTAACTCTACTTTTTTATTTAAGTATGTTGTATAATGTGAACATTAACACATACACCCCTGTATCAGAGATCAGGGATCATCAGAGAGCTAATAGTAACATGGCTAGGTAATATGCTAATAGTAATATGAGTATTCTATATGTTGCAAGTATCCTTAGGCGGCGGTAACCGCTTACCATCAAGCGGACCGTATGCTTGTTTTCCACCGTTGTAAGTAGGTATATAAAAATATATGCCATTTAATCTGTCATAAATATTTTGTAGATGTAGAAGGGACCGTACGTGTCTTAGCTTCTAGTACAGCAAATTCATAGAATGCTGTATGCAATTCTTCAGAAAATATTTCAGGTATTAATCTGTTTAGGTGCCAACGTAACAGATGGCGAGTCCATCGCCGTAACTCAAGCACGACTATAGGAGTAAATATATCTCTTTGAATTTATTCTCAAACGTATGCAGGTTTCCTCTCATTTTCCTTCACCGTAAAGCGGTGTGACTAAACACTGTACTTAAATTCAGAAAACTCAACTCAGTCGGGATGAAATTGTGTGTTGCAGGCAACTGCTTAAACCACTCGGCCAACAAGGCTCTAATAATAATAATTGTCCTAATATTGTATGTAATACCTGACCTGACCTAGTTACCGACCTGGGTAGTTTTCCCGCAGCCGGTGTTACCCCTTATGATGACGACTGGGTTGTCGTTGATGGCTTCCATTATCTGAGACCGCATCCCGAATACGGGAAGTTGCTCCCTTTCTCGAATACTCTCCTGAACATATTTAGTAATTAAGTTATTATTTTTGTCAGCTCTTGTGAGATGACCATGAGTGTTTGTACCTTAGACTTGGAAACTATTTGTACCCTAGTAATATTGCGAGGTTTAGGAGGTGAAAGGTTATGAGGATGTTTGTTCCTCTATGGAAAAATTACGTAAACCAAAACACTTTTATGGACTATGAAAAATAATTGCTGGTTAATACATTCTAATTCTGATGATTCTCTTTCACGCAAAAGTTACTGAACATACGTTTTGTATGAAATTCGGCCAAGAGATTAATAAGTAGAGAAAGTCACGCCAGTTCTCGCCTCTTTCAGCTCATCCACATTAATCAGTTCTTCATACAAAAGCTCTTAGGTTTCGAGTACTCTTGACGATCATATCTTTGAGTACTCTATCGATTTGATTTAGATAACTAGCCAAGTATGTAGATTGAAGTGCTAAGTGTCTCAAACCTCTCTGCCTACCCCGTAAGCAAAACTGGGTGACAGTATGTATGAACGTATTTTTTTCAGTAGGCCTTTGGCTTTACTTAATTTTTATTGGATAATTAATTAATAGCGTTATATCTAGTGCAGTATAACAACTGCCTACCTGGTATAGTTCACTGTTCTGACAGGCATCCCGGTGGTGTTTCTCCAAGTCTGCGCTGATGTCGTCCAAACTAGTAGTCGCTAGTGGGCCCTCATCTGTCAACAGAAGCATGATATTGGCATTGGCAAAGTCGGGATTCGAACGATTGCGTTGCAAATGAAATCAAAATATTTTTATTTCACATAGGCTTAGGTGGGCACTAATTTATTAAAACGTCGAAAAAGGTGCACGGTCGTTTCCATGGAGAAGAACCGACATGAAACCCCGTGGTTACTAATTTCAAATTATTTGGTATACAATAACAATATTATTATGTTACAGCATTAGTACTTCAGTATGGGGGAACTGCCACCAAGACTCAAGGTTTTTGTTTTTTTTTTACTACAAGAATGGCCAACAAGCATACGGCCCACCTGATGGGAAACGGTTACTGTAGCCTAATTACGCTAATGATAACGAAGTATCACATGCGCGTTGCCACTCTGTATTCGGAGAATTATACTGTGTTGGCAGCATAATGGGACTAATCCCTCGGCTGCCAACACAATACAACAATCCTCCCCCCTTCCCAAGGAGCTCATTATTGGAAACCTTATTCACCGCGTAGGAACACAACAGAATAAATTGTGTTATTTGGCTACGGACTTGTATAAGGTGGGGATCCTGCCCCAGTCGGGCAGCTCCAAATTCGAACGGGAAACCCATTACCTCAATTAGGTCAAGGTATGTTACCAATGTTACAGCCGGTCCATGCGTTCCAGTTTGCTTGGGGCGGGGACCAGGTGACGACACCAGCGGGCGTCGGCTTCGCTTCCCTGATGGCCTTCACGCGATCCACCTGCAGCAATGTCACGGCCTGACCTTCTTGCTGCTCGCCCTCCGGTATCTCCACTGGTTCGATTTCAAGTTCTGTACAACCGAGTTATAGCTTAATATTCCAACCCGAAGACACCACGCGACATTACAATAGATTTGAATTATTAGTTCTACCAATAATATAAGTCCGAAAGTTTGTGAGGATGTTTTATTAAGGTACACCAACACATATATTTAAAAAAACTAATAATAATACATTGCCACACAAATAGGTCTAATATATGAACCAATTATATGTTTGTACCTCTTTCACGAAAAGGACGGATGAAATTTGACACAGAAAAAGATAATAAACGAGCCGTGGTGGCCGAGTGGTTCGAGCAGTTGCCTGCGACGCAAAGGTCGCAAGTTCGAATCCCGACTGTACCAATGAGTTTTTCTGAACTTAAGTACAGTGATTAGTCACACCACGAGCTTTACGGTGAAGGAAAACATCGAGAGGAAACCTGCATACGTCTGAGAAGAAATTCAAAGGCGTATGTATAGTCGTGCTTGAGTAACGGCGATGGACTCGCCATCTGTCACGTTGGCACCTAATATACCTCTGGCGGAAAGTGGGTGTGTGGGTATTACCTATACACCTCTGCCTACCCCTTCGGGGACCCTTGTGGGAAGGCGTGAGGATATATATATAAAAAGATAATTATCCCATTAATTACCACAAAACAAATTCAAAAAACGCGAGTGACACCATAGGACACAGCTAGTTACACAATAAATCCCCGCCTCCTGTCGGATCTCATGTATTCATTTATTAGAATATACATTAGAATGGCCAGTTGGCAATTATACTAAATGCAGTACAAATTGTGTACTGTATATACAGTACACAATACATAGAATTGTTTTTTTTTATATCACTTGGGTGGCAAACAAGCATGCGGTCCGCCTGATGGTAAGCGGTTACCGCCGCCTATGGACGCTTGCAACACCAGGGGTATCACTCACGCGTTGCCGCCCTGCAGGAATCCTTTCACACCCTTCATATATCTTGATTCGTCACCGTCAGATCAAGGAAGGTATCAAACACGATACATCTGATCTGATAGTACGCTATTGGTATGGCTCGCACGTTGCCGACCATAAGTATCCAATAGTCTTCTAAGAATTATTTTATCCAAGTGAAGCCGGGCGGGACAACACATACATATATAAGAGTATAAATAACCTTTCAGTGTTTCAACCAGCTGATTCTCCAGCTCAGGGCTTACAGCAACTTGATAAGGCTTCATTTTACCCTCGGCTGACCTGTCGCAACACAAACAAAAGTAGATTAGATTAAATATCCGCCAATTAAATCAAATTTTACGCGGCTGAATCTACATAATTTTACTCATAGGTTTTACTTACAGGTTTGAACTTGCAATCTTGACTTTGGAGGAGACAACTAAAGCCAAACAACAACTGGAGTTTTTTTACATTTTAATAGTCTTACCTGTCCTTCTTCAAGGTGCCGTTGTAGGCCTCAATCACACCGAGATGGTACAGCTGCCGGACTAAGGAGAGAGCGCAGGATTTGCTCGCGGTCTGTTTGTTGGACCCCGTCTCGCGACCAGTGACATTGCGGCCAAGTTGATGAACGTAAATGCACATTTCGCACATATAGCTCCTGCAAGTTAAATTGCAATGTAATGTCGGACTGCACTGCTAGAATTCATTGGGAATTATGTTAAGCAAAGCTAGCTACCCCACCCAGCTGCAAATTAGTAAAAAAAAGTCGATCAATCGCTGGGCTACCTATATGATCTAATACAGCATCTAGACGATCTAATAATACACTCCAAACATAAAATTTTTATCAAAATGGGTCCAGTTGTTTAAGTCCAGGAAGACCTCAGTGTCATACACGTGCACAGAGGATAATTATAATTAGATATCTATTCCAACAAATGGCATGTATATTTATGGCGACAGTTCATGCTTAAATAATAAATGTGACACTTACCATCAAAATGGTGGCGAATACAATATCGCAGTACATTCCAGAGCTGTGTCCAAGCACACATCATCAATTATAATCAGTTGAAAGAGCTCTATTACACCTGTATTCAGAGAAAACCCAAGACTTTCAATATGATTTATCATAACAATAATAAACATTACGTAAGTGTCAAAAAGTCAGAGACATGTTTTCAATGATCTACTTTCTAATGATTCAAATTTAATTTACAAAAAAAATATCAATGAAAATATTGTCTATGACTTCAGTTTTTAGTAGCCATTGGTTTACTATCTACTATTTTTTCAGCATCTTGGGTCTTATCTGAGGTGTTCAAGAGCTCCCTAAAAACTGTTCATTTGAAGCTAACTTTACTCACAAATTGCAAACATTAGCTTCAACAATGTTCATCACATAAGGTAAATGAATCCCTATGATCATATCATAATCTGATCATTGACAACATTGATCTCTTCATAATCAATGTCATCATGATCATTGTGATGAGTATTCTTGGACACACCTCTAAAATACCTATCACGAAATTTCAGCCATAGATTGTTCTTATATGACGAACAACCAGTGGCTTATTTATAAAAAAATATTTGAAATTGCACAAAAAGCATACGGAATCAAATGATAATACAAACCCAAGTTATAGTAAATCCATAGAGTCGAGAAAGTCAGGTCTTTTGTCCTTGTTTAGCTCCATAAACTTTTATACAAAAACATCTTGACTGTGTACAGTATAGAGCAAACCAAATACAAGAGACCTGGATTATTCAACTGTCCCTTAGGCATTATAGCTTTATAATTGCAATAGCCTGTTATGGCAACACCCCAGACTCAAATCTCTTGATATCTTGTCATTCTCATTTGTGACAAAGGAAAGTAGCAGCACAGATTTAACATCAGCATAGCTCTGCTCTGTTTGGTGCAAGTTGTATGACATGAATGGAAATATGAATTGTTGATAATATTTCAAGCAGCCAGATACTCAAAATTGGTAATCAACTTCTCTATAAGGTTTTTCCCAAGAAAGCATTGTGCATTTATAAGTTTGTGAAAGAAATGTTACATAGTTGTCAGCATGCAAGCACCTCTATTGGTTGCTAGCACCCATTACACTTACCCACAGGTGGGTTATATTCTTGTTTACTGCTTTAGTTACACAAAAAAGGGACTGTCACATATGTTGTAATATATATATATATATATATATATATATACATGTTATAATATACTGCCCTGTAATATAAGCACTAAGCAAGCTATATATAATCGATCCAGGAGCTATTCTACATCACACAAAAAAGAAACTAAAAAATAATTAAACCTACTCAATTGCAGCAAATGACAAACTACAACCATAGTGTATGATAAAATCAATGAATGTGGAAGCTGCAAAAGAGTTCTGTAAGTCTAAACAGAACTGGCACTCTACTCTTTGGGCACACCTTGTGTGTATGAGATGCAATATATGTATGATGAGGATGATTAAATTACATGTACATAATGAAATTAAGTGCTTTATAACTATGCAGTAAGCAAATTAAGGTGTTTGGTTTTACAAAATACCAGTAAGAGATGCCAGGGCCAATACCTCACCTCATTTAGACCAACAAACCAAAATGTTCTCACAGTATCCAACTGTCAAATCCAACATACCTGGTATGATCTGGTCCAACTCCTTTGTACCTGTAGTCTGAGTTTATCTTGTTGACCTGCAGAAACTGGTGCAACTTAGACTTTGCATTCTCCATGGTCCAGTTGCCATGAAGACTGGCATTAACATCCAAGTCTTCAGCTTCTTCGACATTCTTTTGTTGTTGTTGCATACGGTCAATATAGGTGAAGTTCTCACTCTCACCACCATACGCTTGGTAGGCAGGGCCCATGCTTTCAGGACCCATTCCATCCTAAGTAGTAAAAACAAACAATATATTTACATCATCTTCACACAAGTATTTTTACACATCATCTTTTGGTTTATAATTTTTTTCTTTCAATTTCATAAGGAGAACCTGGCACCTACCTGAAACACAGGCTTGGGCTGTACTGGTGTGTCTTCTTTGGGGGCGGCATCCACCTCCACTTTAGCAAGAGCTTGCTCTGGGACATCAGCTTGAGCAACATGACCTGATCTCACTAGGAAGCTGACAAAGTCTCTGGAAGCATTCACTTGAGCCTCTTTCTTGGTTGTGGAGTTACCGGCACCAGAGTAGGAGAAACCCTCTACACGGACTTCGCATAGAAATCTCTGTCGATGTTTGGGCCCTGGAAATAAATATACCTTTAAGGAAATCATCACAAATTATATTTTGACTATGCAACTATGTAAACCCCATACTTCGTCAAGCCTTCCCACAAAGGTCCCCAAAGAGGAAGATAAAGGGACACGTAAATTGCCTCAGAGTTAAGGGACAAATTACTAGTCGCCATAGTAGTTTCTCAAGCACGACTTATTGGATTATTGGCAGAGACAGGATCCAAATTTGTAATCTTTTGCAGAATACTCGACCCAGAGAGGAGTTAGCGATATTACATCCAAAATTTTAAAGAATGGTCAGCTATTTAAACAGATATTCTTAATGTCACTTAATATATACGCGGCATATAATGGCTTCGGCTAGCTGACTTCTGAGATTCAAAACATGGTTATCGTGATGATCGTGTCCATATAACTTGTCCTAAAGATAAACACTCGCCAATTTATATTTCAAATTAGTGGTTGCATTGGTTTGTTCCAATATTAATTGTTTTGCTATCAATGCGTGAGTAATTGAATTTCGTTTACCTGTAGCCCGAACATCGTACAGCGGTGTGGTGCCTTTTTTAGCGCACCACGAAAAAAGGAAAGACTTTATGTCCATCCTAACGTCTTCTTTTTTGTGGCTTTAAACTTATTAAAATTAACACTAAAGGACAAACGAAACCATTAAATATTGTCAATTTTTTATTACAACACACTGCACTGCATCAGCCTCAGCCGGCATAAGAGAACCACAGTATATTAATATTTAATAATATTGTACATTGTGGTAACGAGTCACAGAATAAAAAATGAGCTTTGTGGTTATCATATACATCCTTACTAATATTATAAAATAATGTGAATGTAAGTTTGTTTGTTACGCTTTCACGTAAAAACTACTAAACCGATCATCATAAAACTTTGTACACATATTCTGGGAGGAAAAAAAAACATTTTTACGAAAGATAAAAAAGCCGTCCACGCCGACGAAGTCGCAGGCACATCTAGTAATATATAACCCTTTGCGAATTATTTTATTTTATCGTTGCCCGGTTATTAGCAAAAGTTCCTGGAACTCAGGCTACGAGAGACAATACAAAAAAAAAGTGTTAACCATTCCCGGTGCAAAAATGTACTTACCGTCTTTTGCAAGTGCTGACCGTAGATACTCATAATTATCTAAATATCTATTACGCTAGGTATTAGATGTTGAAATGTTTATTTAAATTACGATGTGCGTTTCACCAGCGATAAATTTGATTAAATTGGTAGTTTGGATAAAACCTCATTGAGATCAAATAGCTTTGCTTTTGCCCATGGAGTGCTGACAACAATTTTACAACGAACAACTGAGCTGGCAGCCTGTGTTGTAAGCAATAGTAGTATAGACTACTGTTGATATAATATTCTTCTGTGGTTGTGTTAAAGCCTCAACATCGCCATGTTAATAGATGGATCGTTCCTTAATAGAAACAACATATAAAATTAAAATTACAAACCGTTTAAAAATGTTTTATTAAAAACACACAAACACATAACATTCGCTCATCACTACCTACTTCCTGCTAACTAAATCCATAAATGTAAACATATTTACTTACTCATTATGAAGACTGTCGTTTTATTTATCTATCTTTATAATTATATGTGTAATTGTGTACTGTATACATAGGGAGGCGAGGACACTTAAAATAATACATAAAAAAATTAGAACATACCTACTTATACTACACATTATAACAAAATGATTATGCATTAATTTGGAGAATAAATACCTGAATATTTAAAATAGCCAATAGTCCGTTATTTTTTAGGTTATGTAGGTAATAGAAATAATAACTAGTGACTACTAACACACATACAAACTAATAGAAAAAGTCCCTATTGTCATATCAAAATGTTGGGTACTTACTACATCGTTAAAATAAAAAGGTATTTAATAAAGCATTTGTAGATAAAATATCGTTAACAGTCCTAATAACTATGACGTCAATCTATACTTACTCATTTGTATAAATAATTAACAAAATATATTAAATGAGGAACGCGCTGGGATGCTAATGAACATAGTTTCGGATAAATGAAAAAACAATGTATAGTTTCGTAGATAAGATTAATAGATTAATACATAGATATAGATAGTCATCCACGAAGAAGCGCCCCATCAATTTCTAGTCGAGGGGGTTGCGGGATGCGGTGAGTACACAGAACAGACCGTGGGTGAGTATTACCCGAGTCTATTAATTGTACACTCGTAGGTGTGCGTGTACACTCATAGGTAATCAGCGTGTACCGAAAATACTCAAACATCAATGGAAGGTTGCAAACATACACTATGAGCTATAAAGAAGAATAGTGGGGCGAGTCTTCGTGGATGGCACTATCTATAATTAGAGAAGTCCAAAAGTTTACAGTAGCTTACATACACCAATACCGTCTGAGTTTATAAACCATGTATCTATTTCGCATTTGAAACGTCAAATGCCATTGAAAAACAAAACTTTTCTGTTGTACCCTCTCCATGCCTACGGAACTCAGAACCATAAACAAAAGAAGTGGGGCCTTGCCTCATAATTCAAGAGTGCGAAAGGGATAGATGTATTTGCACGGTCTTGTATTGTTGTACTAAGGATAACATGGTCCTTTCTACCAATAAATTAAACACTATAAATTAAAGGAACTAATATTTGAAAGCACATCTTAGTGAAAATTATGATCAAACACCGAATTTGAAAACATCACTACATTATTAAATAAATATAAATATTATAGGACACAGATAATCCAATGGAGAAGTTAAATCCTAAACATTCGATTTGCCTTGAGCTTCCAGTTTGTTTTGAGAATACAAACAGCGCCCTCTGCCGGACATATTTTACTTTTTATTGTCTTTATTTTGATATGTCGTTAATCCATAATGTCTGCACTGTGAACACATTTTATAATTATATTTTAAGTGTGTCTGTATGTTTTTTTTTACTTTTTTTCTTAGAAATCATGTTCATAATTGCGTAGTTACTTTGTAAATACAGAAAGGACGATATTAGGAATGCCATTAAATATTGGTCTTATAAGCTAACCTAGCTTAAAATCTATTGTTAAATTTGCGTATTTTAGTCGGATAATTAACCCTATATGTATAGGCTTCGTTATCATCGATTTCCCTATGGTGATAAGGATAATTAGTGTCCTGATAAAAAACCCAAACAAATTGAATTGGACCTTACTACAATAGTAACAAGGCTGAAATTATTCCGCTGCAATAGCTAATAGTATTAATCATGTGCCGCGGTTCATCTGTCATACTTCATCAAATTGAATTTAGAATACATTTAAACGCAAACCGTAAAAGTACACACATCTCGGATAAAAAGTTTACTTTTGTCACGTAATTTGAAGCAGAGTTGTCAAATGCTCGTTGAAACGGGCGAAGGCGTGTAGACACTTGTACTAAGTGACAGCCGTACGATGTGCCTAACTCAATTCCCTTTTAAGATGAAAAAGCTTCAATATGATCATTTCTATCCATTATAAAAAGCTAGTATACAGGGTCCAGGGAACTTTTTCCAATGGCTGGACTAAGTCCACGTACATACACTTGTAGTAGGGCCTCTGCTTAAGGCATTGTCGATGCAAATATGAGTTCGGATCAAAATAGCCTGTTCTTGCATTTCTTTTATCTTTCTTTAACAGATGTAATTGGTAACCATGTTTGTATCATGTCTCAACATTTTTAGCTCAAAAAGGGTTAGTGATGTAGTATTGGTTGTGTTTTATAATATTGATCTGAATATTCCTGCATCTATGAAATTGAGGTGATGACTGAGAATATTTTTTTAACATAAATACATGGGATTGATGTCCTTACAGTCTGTATACTATGGACGGTGAGATCATTTCCAATAGTAAGAGGGAAGTGAATGGGAATTTGTGAAGTCCTTTAATCTAAGATGTGTGTGCCTAGTACAGTCTCTTTCTAGATTGTTCCTGCCTTTTCTGGTACCACATGATACCGAGCACCACTAGAACTATGATGATGATGGCGATGAACATCATGTAGAGGAAAGTCTTGAAGCCAGACATGGCTGGCTTCGGGTCCTCTACGTGATCCCGCGGCGCTTCGAAACTTGCCGCCGACGGTATTATGTGCGATCTATCTTCATCCTTATTTTGCTGGAAATAAAGTATTTTATTCATTAAATAGCATGCATCAACTGCTAAATCAAAGGAAATTTAGAGTGTTTTAGTTATTTATATGGCTGTATACAGATTGCCTTAGAAAATAGGGTACAAAATACAAACATGTGAAAGAGAACAGAAGACGGAGGAGATCTAAAGAAAACATTTTCTTGGATCAAAATAAAAAACAAAATATTTTTATTTCACATAGGCCCAGGTGGGCACTTATAAAACGTCGAAAAAGGTGCACGGTTCGGGTTGGTCGCTTTCATGGAGAAGAACCGGCAAGAAACTCCATGGTTACTCTTTTCAAATCATTAGGCATATACAATAACTATATTTTTACCTTATAGTAATAGTACCCAAGTATGGGGGAACAACGTAAGCCCGACAATAGGTCTTTGCTTACTATACAAAGCATACATAAAACAAGATAATTATAACTATACTTTTTCAGTCATTTTTTTGTATAAAATACTGCTGTAACGATAATGTAAAAGAATGTATAATCTATGTTGTTATTTTTAATAATAATAAAATAACCCAAAAAATCATGTTTCAGAGTTTCAAAAGCTTTAATAATGTTGTCATTTTGTTACCTCGTGCTATTTCTTATTCTATTTCATCATCATGAGGATATATATTTTAGAAACCAACAGTTCTATTTTCTGACACAACCTGTATAGAATAGCAGTGACCGTCGCGAATTTTCTGAATTTAAAATCGCATTGCTCAAATAAGCGTCGTTTATCTATATATAAAAATGTCATGTTGGTTTGTGTACGCTTAAAAAACCCAAAAAGTTCTGCACCAATCGAGCTGAAATTTTAATATGATATATAATCCGCATCAAGGATTGTTTTTATATTTTTTTTTGCATCAGTCCTATATCCACAGCGAAGCGTGGCAGGGTACAGCTAGTTTAGTATATAAGTACAGGTATCTTACCGTTTCCAATAGATCCAGTTCGTACATCTTAATGGAGATGAGGTCATGGTTGTCGCTGAGATCTCCCGTGGTAGCGGAGGCTCCAAAGAAGTAACCAGTGGGCAGAAGTACATTTTCAACCTTGAGACATTCCTTCCAAGCATTCTTGCCTTCTAGGTCCGTTGATACTATTGAAATAAAGAGAATTTTGGACATACATATAATATATCCCCACGCCTTCCCACAAGGGTCCCCGAAGGGGTAGGCAGAGGTGTATAGGTAGTACCCACACACCCACTTTCCGCCCGAGATATATTTTAGGTGCCAACGTCACGACAGATGGCGAGTCCATCTCCGTTACTCAAGCACAACTATACATACGCCTTTGAATTGCTTCTCAGACGTATGCAGGTTTCCTGTCAATGTTTCCTTCACTGTAAAGCTCGTGCTGTGACTTATCACTGTGTACATATAACATCCTCTTAATATTATGAATTAAAAATCTTGTGAGCTTTGTTATTCAATCACGCCACAACGGCTGAACGGAAACGGATGAAATTTGGCACAGTGACACAGTTTTTTTTACATACATTATAATGACAGGTGGTACCTAATGCGATTAATAAGCTACAGAGGACTTGATTACAGGTTAATAGTTACTTTCGTAAATTCCGCCAATGTACAAGTGAAAATATCAGTGTACTGTGGATACCCTGTTTAATAGCTTAACTGCTCTTGTTATTGGAGCAATTATATCTACGGCGAAATAAAGATGTGAAATCACTGACCTATAAGCGTATCGTCCTTGTACATTATAGATATATGCGTGTCATGGTTGTAGTTGCGGAACTTGGCCTCGCAGCCGGCGAGCTGGGTGTGGGTGCCGTCGCGGTCGTGGTCGTAGTGCAGGGATCCGTTGTTCACCATCGCGGATATATATGGGTGTTGGTGCTGTGATGAAGTACGACACATTAAAAAAAGAAACACACCATAGCAACGTGATATATTAATCTCAAGACTTCTTAGTGAAAGGCAAGTATGGAATGAGCTCCCCGTTGAGATTTTCCTTGGAGAGTATGGAGTTCTTCAAGAAGGGTGTGAGAGGATTCCTGCAGGGTCGGCAGCGCGCGAGCGATACCTTGCGTTGCAAGAATCCATAAGCGGCGGTAACCGCTTACCATCAGGTCACGAGGGTCGTTTAAAAAAAATAGCAAGCGCTTTTACATATGAAAATAAATAAGACAATACTCACATTATGAGCTCCATTGTGATTGCTGTAAGTGTCAAGTATGACCGCCAGTCCATGGAAGTTGTCAGTGCTGCCGAAAACAGGGCCGGTCTGCATACGGTCGCGGACGTACCAAATAGCGAACCCATCTCCGAAGAGGTCCTTCCCTCGACCGTGGACTTTGAACTGCACTTGCAGCTCCCAGTTGCGGGTGAAGCAGGGCTGAGGGAGAATGATCGAATAATGCATCAGATACAGAGTGCTACTTACACAAGATTGCAACCAAATTCAGAGGCGTAGCCACCGGAGGGCTAGACGGGGCCCCCGAGCTCAGGGAGGCCCACGAACGAATCTGCATTATGAAAAATCTTAGAGCCGTGGTGGCCGAGTGGTTCCAGTAGTTGCCTGCGATACAAAGATCGCAAGTTCGAATCCCGACTGTACCAATGATTTTTTCTGAACTTAAGTACAGTGATTAGTCACACCACGAGCTTTCCGGTGAGGGAAAACATCGAGTGGAAACCTGCATACGTCAGAGATGCAATTCAAAGGCGTATGTATAGCAGTGGCGAAGCGTCCTTAGAACACGATTCCTACCGGCTTCCCTTGGCAGATTCGCGCTCATATACGACTATTCTATGTAGTCATAATATCGCAAGAGACATAACTACATTGCGCCCTTTGTAAGAATATTTTCCAATATGCTGGATACAAAAACGCAATGTATGTGAAATCGCGCAAACGCCCACATACACGATTTCACGTAGTAGGCAGCTGGGGAACTCGCTCATAATATTGGGAATTCAAATAGTTAAAATGTAGGCAATTCACGCACACATAGACATTACAACCACATCCAACCATTCGTCGATATAACAGCGATTATAAGCCGATCTCAGATAGCCTCCAATCTTTATTTGTTATGTGTTAAGGTTTCGTTTCGCTTGAAAAGTTTCCTCCAATCAGAGCAATTCAAGAGTCAGTCAAATCAAAGTCAATCATTGACCTCACCTAAAACATTATTTCGCGCGTATTTGCACGGATTGTTTTGTTATGCTAATTTATCTATTGTAATATGTGATAAGCTTGATTGTGTTGTGGTATATGGTTTAAAAAAAAACGAAAGTAGTGAAATTTTACTTGCCAAGTGTTGTCACAGTGTTTGTTTTGTTTCACCGTAAAGGTTTGTTTGTTTATTTTTGTTTCTTGTCGTCACGTAGTCTGTTAGGTTAGAAATGGCGGCGTTAATACAAATAGGTTGTTGTCTTACAGATTACCTATTAAATGAGTTAACTTCGTTCTCAAAACAATCTTTCGAAAATAAAAAATATATCATTAAACATGGACGGGCTCGTCCCGATATGAAAATTGATTATAGACGTAAGGATGGGTGTTTCAAACATTTTCACAGTTCTATGTATGATAAATACGATTGGATAACCGGCAGTTGAAAATTACATAAGTTATTTTGCTTTCCATGTCATGTCCATGTTATTTTGTTTTTCGGTTTGTAGTATAGAAAAATAAATACTGCAGTATTCCTGCTGGTATTTGTTTGTGATGATGATGCTGGCAAGTTAAGTTTCACTTATTTTAGTTCTTTTTTTGGCTGTGTATTTAAAACCCCCGTGTGAGTGACGTGTGCTTTAAAACGGCTTTTTAAAGCCACTTTTATCATACTCGACATGCACTGTTCATATGATACCAGTAATGTCATGTATGGTGAAGGTGGTGAACACTAACAACTGTACAGCAAGCATGTTCTGTCGCATGGAAAAATTGCATACAACGCAACGCAAGCACCATACATAACATTTCGCCGTAGTTTTGGGAGGTGAACTAACACACTAATATATGGTATGTAATTTATTGCATTTTTTTTTGACGAAATGACGTTTTGCTTATTCACGCGCTAACCATTTTTTTGGTCCGGCTTTACCTTTCTTTTTTTTCACCCCACGCCACTGATGTATAGTCATGCTTGAGTAACGGCGATGGACTCGCCATCTGTCACGTTGGCACCTAAATATATACATACATATATACATATCATCACGCCAAGTCCCTAACGGGGTAGGCAGAATAATAACCTAAATATATCTTTGGCGGAAAATGGGGGTATGGGTAGTATTACCTATATACCTCTGCCTACCCCTTCGGGGACCCTAGTTGGAAGGCGGAATTGGGAAAATGACGAATACGGAACAAACAATTCTGAATAGTTTAGCTGGGGCCCTAGTTTGGTTTTTGACCCAGGGGCAAATGGCACTACTCTTGGTAGTGTTGCAGGTATCAAGTTTCCACAAGTTATAATTTATAATAATTTATTGTAATAACAATACTTTGTAACATACATAGAATGCAAAATACAATGAAAATTAATGCAACGAAAAAATATTGTACGCGCAGCCCTCACGGCGGTGAACAAAGGCACAGCGGTGCCGAACTCCTGACATTCGAATACAAAGCCATTTTACAAAAATACGCATCTACATACACTCTGAGAATAACTAACACTAAATATCTGATTATATGGGAAATTAAGTTATTATTACAGTTACTCTTCTAACACGTGATGTCTCATACTTAATTTAAATTAAAAATTCGCATCGAAGTTATGCTGAAGAGGAACCATTTGTCAAATTCAAATTCGATAATATATACAATATGTATGGTTATGATGACGACCCTAAAAAATTAAAAAATATTCTTAACAATGTCCGCACTAAGATCAAGATAAAATAATATTGCATTATATACACACACACATACATACATATAATCACGCCTCTTTCCAGTAGGGGTAGGCAGAGACCACTTCTTTCCACTTGCTACGATCCTTACATACTTCTTTCGCTTCGTCCACTTTCATTATTGTCTTCATACATGCTGTTCGGTTTAGGGTATTCTTGACCTGACCTTTTTTCAAGACGTCCCTAATTTGGTCTAGAAACGTCCGTCTAGGTCTACCCCTTCCAACACTTTCATTCACACTCGCCTTATACACTTTTTTCGTTAATCGTTCTTCATTCATTCCTCGACATGACCAAGCATTGTATACAAGATGATTAAATAAAAACAATGAATTATTATCAAACTCGAGCAAAAATAACAATGCCACTAATACTTCCAGAACAATATTATTATCAATTGCAATTAAATTACGTATGTCATTACTAGTATATCTACAGTCGGTATTTGAACTTGCAACCTTTGCATTCCACAGCGGCTTATTTTTATCCTACTATCCTCCTGATATTATAAATGCGAAAGATAATGAAGATTTTTCTCTTTCACGCAAAAATAAATGAACGGAATTTGATAAACAACTAAAAAATAAGATAAAATTACATTTATCATTAGGCAATGGTTCACATTTTTTTTTATACAATATCAAGAGTGGCAAACAAGCATACGACCCACCTGATAGAAAACGGTTACCGCAACCTATTTACGCTTACATTACCGAAGTATCACTTGCGCGTTGCTACTCTGTGTTCGGAGAGCTATACTTTCTTGGCAGCAATCCTCCCCACTCCCCAAGGAGTTCATTACTGGAAACCTTATTGACATATGATGAATTTTGGCACGATTGATGAAGTTACGATATTGATGAAGTTTGGCACAGAGATAGATTATTGGCTGGTTTAACAGATTTAAAGAATTAAAAGCAGAATTTAAATAATTTATTTCTGTTATGACATGTTTTTGTGTCGTACTGCGGGATGAATAAAGTTTCCAATAATGACCACCTTGGGGAGGGGGAGGATTGGTATATTGTGTTGGCAGCAGAGGTTTTGGTCCTATTATGCAGCCAACACAGTATAACTCTCCGATCACAGAGTGGCAACGCGCAAGTGAGTAACTTGGGTATCGTGAGCGTACACAGGCTACGGTAACCGCTTCCCATCAGGTGGGCCGTATACTTGTTGGCCACTATTGTTTTATAAAAGAAAATGTTACAATAATCATTAACGAGACCTTCTTGTAACTATAAAGATACGGAAAGGATATGTTTGTGATAAAAGAAAAACAAAGAATCGACCAATTAATCTAATTTTACGCGGGGCACATAGTATAGTATATAATGTATGTTTAGGTTTATCACAGTAATGTACGTATATGCCAATTAGAAAAGTATAAAGTAAGTAACGCCTTCCCACAAGGTTCCCCGAAGGGGTAGGCCAGTAATTTTCCACTAATCCCTCATTCGTTTTATGGATAAAAGTAATTTATCCGAGTCAATTCACTTATATAAAAGTAATATCAAAATGCAAATAAGCATGACTATTGTCTATAAACAAAATAGTTTATCACTCCTAACCAATATTTATTCCGAAATCATTACAAAAATTAATGAACCATGAAATCTATTGTTCGATATCACTAGAGTAATTTTAGAGAACATTGTATCGTAATGCGATAATCTTTAAGGTCAATATTGCAATGCCATAACTTAGTGCCATATTGACAAGCCTTGGCAAACTAGCCTTCATTTAACATTGTCACATCATCCTGTCAAACAAATTTGGACCTAACGAAGTTATATTATGGTTCTAATTTATTAAGCTTTTGCAACAGTTGGCTGGCATGCCTGTAAGAATTTATCTTGGCTCGTAAAACTCTGTGTAGAGTTAACAAGGTAAAGAAAATGAATGCCCAGACATTAGGCGACTAACTTATTACGGTCAAAAGAAGAGTTATATGTTATTTAGATATATTGAATGGTTCGAATAGTTGCCTATAATATCTGTATGAAGATACGAATATGAATGAAGTGAAAGAGGGGTGGCGAGGGCACTCTGCATGATGATGCATATCAATGAAGTAAATTTCGCAAGAGTTCATAGGGGGCAGTAGCCCTTACCCTCGGATGCATAACATGCTGTTTGTCCTCTAGTGGTGTAAAAGAACAATTGCTGTATAGTGCGAGTGCCATCCATAAAGACGCGCCCCACTATTCTTCCCTATAGTTCAACCATTATCAATATGTACTGATTACCTATTAGTGCACATGCACACTATAATTAATAGACACGGGTCATACTCCTTATATCATGCAACCCCCTCAACTAGAAAATTGTGAGATGTGTCCTCATGGATGGCACTATCTTTATACTTGTTTGCCACCTTAGCAATATTAAATAAAATATGCTTACGTAGAATTAAACACTTAGATACATAAAAGAATACCAATGACAATACAAACATTTTACACTTGTGTAAACAATAACTTTGTTGTACAACTATTATTCTGATATATTCATTTTGTTATCATTAACATAATGTAGAGAAAAATGACTATCATATTTTAAGTTACCTGCAATTTATGGTTAAGTTAAACCTTTTCAACCAGCTCTATCTATGGCCTTTGAAAATGTTTCCAATTGGATTTTAATCAAGTAAGTAATAACATGCGGCGACGGCGACGGCGATGGATCCTGGCTGGAGGCCTAAGTCTCGCCATTGACCGGTTAAGTAGCAAAAGTTCCTGGAACTCACGCTACGAGAGACCATTTAACAAAAAAAGACGGCGATGGACTTGCCATCTGTCACGTGGGCACCTAATATACCTCTGGCGGAAAGTGGGTGTGTGGGTATTACCCACCTCTGCCTACCCCTTGGGGGACCCTTGTGGGAAGGCGTGAGGATATTTATATAAGTAATAACATTTGTGTGTTGCTGCTCTGGTCCTCAATAGCAATGTAGCAGGACACTTATAGATAAACAACGGACAATTAGGGAGACAGAAAAAAAGGGAGGCGCGGGAATGTTGATGGATTGATAGCGAGTCTGAGACATATTTAGGTGATGTGGACATATAATTATATCTATGGCAAAATGCACCATAAATTATAGCCCACTCCAATGTGTAGTATAAAAAGCTTATTAATCAAGGTAAATTCTTATACCGAAACTCTGTTGAGGGGTAGAACATTTAGAGCAAAATGCTTTGCTTTGTATTTTATACACTTCCAAAGTAAGGTAAAACAAAACCATACTTGTTTGAGGAATCACATAGTGGGCTTTGATAGTGAATCAAACGGCAATATAGGAATTAGTTGTACCTGCCTAAGGCATATTATACTAAGAATATATGAACCTGTATTATCATAGAATATACTATTTAAATAATACTACATATTATTCTGTACATTGTTGTAAGATATGTATTAATGTCTTTTGTTTTACCGGGTTTTGAGGTGTAGCGCGCGTTTTTGCAGCATGGCAAATGGAGCACAAATTCCGAAATATACAAGCTGATATTCATTGTAAGGTCTACACAAGCAATAAGCTGCTAGTTAAGGTAAACTTTAAGGGTGTACATTTAATGTATTAAAGATAAATATGATATAGTACATACCACTGTGTTCCAAATAGCACCGGACTTAGATTGCAGATCTGGAGTCAGGCGGACGTAACTAGAAGTAACTATTGTGCTACCTAAGAAGTCCCAGTAAGGCAGCGACATTCCACTCCCTGCAATTGATGTGTGTAATTTAATATTCGCACAAATCGAGTTTATACCTAAGTCAATTTGTATCAGGGGTCACTCACCTTGGTAAGGTTTTGTTAGAGAATGTTCCCTCCTTACATAATCCCGTGTATTCCATTCTGCGTTTAAAGGACTAAACAACAAAATGAGGTACAAGCATTGAGCCCAATTAAATATATTAAAAAACATTTTCGTAGTTCTCAAGACTTCGTGTATCGCTACGTAAACGCCAAATCATGGCAGCCGCTAAAATGCTGCCATGCTGTTTAAATGTATTTCCCGTGCAAACAACAATTATATTATTGTTAATATAATAAAATTGTTGTTTGCTTCGGGGACCCTTGTGGGAAGGCGTGAGTATATATATATATATATATATATATATATATATATATAATAATTAAAAAACGTTTTAATCGTTATTAATCGGGATATTATCTTCCTTTAAATGCTAGGAAGAATGTACGTCTTATAACAGATTATATTATATATCGATTCACTACGTTTCTATTCCTCGGAAGGAAGACATTATTGGCTTTTTAACGTAGTTTTTATTTTTGCTATATTTCTCGCTTCTAGTTAATAGATAGATAGAGAGAGAAGAATCAAAAGCAGATTTTCTGTAGAATGCCTAATTTCATTTACCAAGTTAATTATATTTATACAATATTATTACGTACATAATTCGATTTTTTATTACGGAAAAAAGGTTAACTGTATAATATGGGTGGAATCATATTATGGCAACTTTTCACCTAATGTCATGTTGTCGATAAAGCAGAATATTTTTGAAGTTTGTTGGGCTTTTTTTACGTACTGCTACGCAACATAGAAATGTAAATAGTTCGTTATATTGTAGTATGATATTAAATCGCCAGATGGCGCTGTTATAGATTAAAACAACCATTTAAGTATTTATACATAATTCCTCCAGAAAACGAATAAAAATTATAAAGCGAAAGAGCTATCTAAGTGTAAGTCAAGAGAGAACTAGCGCTCCATAGTCTCTGCCTACCCCGAACTCTGGTTCGAAGAGAGATATTTTTCATCATCATCATCATAAAATATCATCACGCCGGGTCCCTAACGGGGTAGGCAGAGATTATAGATTATAGGCTATATTTTTTATATAAAAGAAGATATAGCCTATGTCACTCAGGATGAATCTATTTTTCCAACGTTGAAAGAATTTTTGAAATTGGCACAGTGGTTCTTGAGTTTATTCATTACAAACATACACACACACACACAAAAATACAAATCTTTCCTCTTTATAATATATGATAAGTTCCGAAAAACTCATTGGCACTGTCGGTATTAGAAATTGCAAACTTTGTGTTGTAGGCGACTATTCGAACCATCTACCATGGTTCCCTACAGATTCGGCTATTATCGACCCGTGCTTAGGGTGCGCCGCTTTCCCCACAGATGATGGATGCACCTACCCACTTTCTCTCCACTTTGCTACACAAACCTCGGTAAGGTCAAAATCGCACTTACTACGGGGTTCATTGACACATGGCAACTTTTACAATACAAGCAGTGTACGCAGTTTGGTGGTCGCCGGTTTGCCTACGCGACCGCAAACCGCTTCGAGCTCTGCGGATGCAGACAAATTTTCGACTTTCACCGAACAATTTTCTGTTTATCTATGACTAGCTGTCCGTCCCGGCTTCGCACGGGTGGACATAAGGTTTTTTTTTATAAAAGAAAATAGGTATAGCCTATGTCACTCAGAGTGAATGTAGCTTTCTAATGGTGAAAGAATTTTTCAAATCGGTCCTGTAGTTTCGGAGCCTATTCAATACAAACATACTTACATACAAATCTTTCCTCTTTATAATATTAGTATAGAAGTATAGAATTATAGAAACACAGTGGCGGATTAGCCACGTAGAAAGACTGGTGAATGCCAAACATTCGGGGTCCCGCCCCGCGCACCAACAATTACTGATCGAAAAAATAACCTATTTATACCTAAGTTTTATTTTCTTTAATATAATACCGGAATAAAGATGTCTCGTGGAAACTCTTTGAGGGCCCTGTGACTAAAGGCGAATATTACGCTCAGCATTGCCATACAACGTGGCAATGCCGCCAGCGTTCTTGGCACCCTGCCGCGTAACACAGATTTGAGACATTAATTCTATTTATAGGTAGTTTTTTGTATTATATAGTTCGAATTTAAATATGACTGATGAATGTGAACGAAGCGAAAGAGGTATCTAGAGAGAACTGGCGCTCTATACTCTCTGCGTACCTCGTTAGGGACGCGGCGTGATGATATGTATGTATGTATGTAGGTACATTTTAATTGGTACCTTTGATGAATAAACGATATTCAGTAATACAGTAATTGAATTTACCACAGGCCTTAATCCGGCACTGGCGATACATTGGAGACAAATTTTTATTGTCTCTTGTAACGTGAGTTTTGGGAATGTTGCTACTTAACCGAACAATGGTGAGACTAAAACGCCTCCAGACTGGCACTTCTTAGGTGTTAAGCTAAGGGCACGCCTGCCCGCCTCGCCACGGGCAGATGGGCTGGACCGGATATTGGTGACACCTAATTTTAAACAGGGTATTATAAAGGCCTATATTATCTGTGGAAATTAGCCTTTAAAATTCCGCCGAGAGAGCCAAGCGTGTGACTAGAAATTCGGTGAAAAGTAGGTCAATGGCCGCCAAGCCAGCAAGCAAGTTCCTTTAGCAAAAGTTCAAGAGCGTTACACAGAATAACACAGTGCTAGCAAGATACATTCATGCTACAGTGTAATTTTATGAAAAAAAGGCAGTTACTGTCAAATACTTGTTTTAATATATCATCATATCATATTATCACGCCGAGACCCTAACGGGGTAGAGTATAGAGCGCCAGCTCTCTCTAGACTTACATACCTCTTTCGCTTCGTCCACATTCATCAGTTTCTTCATACATGCTCGTCGGTTTTGAGTACCCTTGACGTCACGTCCAGTTACGTAGAGTAGTTGGAACGTGGTTTTAACATATTTCAGGTAATATTTTTGTATCACGTCATTCGTTCTTTTTATGAATTTATGTCCGAGTTGTTTTCGTGAAGTAAATAATTAAGTAAAAACATGATACTCAGCCCAAATCCGAAAGAGTAGGGTACCTTCTATCTGTGATATCTTTATACTTAGAAGGCCTCAACAGCGATTATAGTTACATGTCTTAATAGAAAAATACAATCATTAATTCTTAGGGAGTGGTTTGCTAAAGCCCTTAGATTTAACCATAGTAGCAAAAGTTCCCGAAACACATGCTCGTAGAGACAATTACAGCATTAAGTTTCGGGATTGTCAGAGTTAAATTCAATTTAATTTAATTTCGGTTTGATTGCCTAACTTCTTCGGATTTCAAGTTAACCTGACTTGCTGCATGTTGACGGACAAGAAGAAATTCAAAGGCGTATGTATAGTCGTGCTTGAGTAACAGCGATGGACTCGCCATCTGTCACGTTGGCACCTAATATACCTCTGGCGGAAAGTGAGATCCTTTGTGGGACAGCATGAATATATACATACATTGTATTTTGAAGAATTAAAGAGGATGTGTGAGGATATGCGTTCTTTAAGCCGCTGTAAGAGATATGACGATGCAAGGTAAGTAGTTTCCAATGTCGTGCCCATCATATAAGCATAGCAAATCAAGGCACACTTTGAGTTTTGAGGAGAGCTTTGTGACATACAATACAAGGGAGCGTAAGAAGATTAATAGACGTCAAATTCCGTTGAATTCAAATTAAAACTCTCTTTCACACTCTTCCATTATGATGGCAATACACGAATTTACTTGGCAACGTCGGCATGGGATTCTTCAACAAGAGATACTTAACCTTATAATTAACAAACAAAAGTATGAATGGAACATTCACTTATTCATTATGATTAATGTGCAAAAGGGGACTACCAGTAGGTAATAGTCGATGGAACTTTGGTGATGATATGTATGTATGTATGTATGAATAAATCCTAATTTGCTCGTATGAGTCTATCCCACTTGCGGTCATAGTAAGACCGTAAAAGTAATGTAAATAGGACGAAGTATGACTACTTAAGCAAAAACAGAAACTTCAATTGAAATGAAATTGATATCAGATAAGTATCACGCTCGGATCCGAACCCATACATTCTCTACATATGTGACCCATTTCCTCAGTACCCTTCACTCTTGCCTTCGACAACGGAGCAGACGTCATAACTTTCTACCGGGATCAATGAAAGTGACGGATAAAACCAAAAGTGGAGCTTCCCCGAAGGTCACCATACGGCACGACCTTCGACAACAACCCGCATTTAGGTCGGAGAAAGCAGTGAAAGTTCCCACTTGGCCGTGATCTACTCCACACACTCTCCTTAGATACTTTTATCGTGGATTTGAATGTCAACATTCACTTTTAAACATTTAAACGTAAGCTAAGTTAAACTCTATTCCCACGCAATTAGCGGTATAATCGCGAGTTTGCGATGTAGGTCATAGAGAACAATGTTCTCGTGTTTATGAACGTTGATTTCTTTTTAATTTGTAATCTGTGTCAATGAAACACGCGCGAAAGAAATTTGGAAACGAATTTCTTATGAATTATTGTAAGTCATAGGTTTAATGGATTGATTTTCTCGTAAGAACCTTCCAAGTTCACTTAAACCGATGTAAAAAGAATCAAGAATAAGAAAAATCAAGTAATTATTTATTTATTTATTTATTTAAATCCTTTATTGTACACACACATCTACAAAAACAAATAGGATGACAAAAAACAGAGAACAACATGTAGTACGCACAAATAGGCGGCCTTATCGCAAAAGCGATTTCTTCCAGGCAACCAAGTTAGAGAGAAAAGAAATAGAGAAAAAAAAGAAAAAAGGTAGGTGTGATAGTGAATTATTTAAAAATGAGCTCCCCGTTGAGGTTTTCCCTGGAGAGTACAGCTTGGAGTTCTTCTAGAATGGTGTGAAAAGATTCCTGCAGGGTCGGCAGCGCGTGAGTTATACCCCTGGTGTTGCAAGCGTCCATAGGTGGCGGTAACCGCTTACCATCAGGCGGACCGCATGCTTGATTGTCACCCATGTGGTATAAAAAAAAATTTAGTAAAACTGAAAAAGAATATAATAATTATATATGTATCGTGTAAGAAAAATTGCAGAATTGTCAGACGATAGCAAAAAATCAAGGAGTATTACTATTCCTATTACGTGTCAATCTCTAGTTAACATATGATAATAATCTATTTGACAAAGTATACACACCTACATACATCACGCTGAGTCCCTCCTATGGAAGACAGCGAGAATAGAGGCAATTCTCTCGAGATTTACAGAACTTTTTCATTCACATTCGTCTTTCGTACATGGGCTTAGGTGTTTGATTTAGGTATTTGGACTTAGGTCTTCCTCTGCTTTTTCTGCCAGAACTTTCTTAGGATGTTTGTTCCTCTTTCACGCAAAAACTAATGAACGGAATAAGATTAAATTTGTCACAGAGAAAGATTATTAACTGGATTAAAACATAGAATATGTCTTATTGGCACCCGAAATATATCTCTAGCGGAAAGTGTATTACCTATACACCTCTGCCTACCCCTTCGGTGACACTTGTGGGCATTGCCAAAAAGAAATCAAAAATCATATTTGACGCTAGTGAAACTGTGAGCCACAGTTTGTGATGTCGAAGTCGACAAATCTGTCCTTTTCATTCTCGTGTTTAATTAAGCCAAGCTCTACATGGTACCCTGGTACCACGGTACAGGTCATAAACTCTCGGAACAATATTGGATGGAACACGAAATGCATCTAGGCGGTGCATTCTAGAATAGACGGAAAGATTGCGGCGGTGAGTTTTCTCCGCTTTCTAGACGAATACTTTCACTTCCGAACAGATAGTCAAAACGACCAACCCGAGCCGCTGTCTCAGTACCTAAAAGCTCTGGTTTCATGGTAAACAAAAAGTGCGGATATTGGTAATCTACACTAATATTACAAAGAGGAAAACTTTGTTTGTTTGTTTGGTTGTAATGAATAGGCTCAAAAACTACTGGACCGATTTGAAAAATTCTTTCACCATTCGAAAGCTACATTATCCACGAGTAACATAGGCTATATTAAATTGGACCCGATAGGTGGCGCTGCGATCGTGCTACGGGCAATTTAACTTTTTCACCCGAGCGAAGCTGGGCGGGACAGCTAGTAATAAAGATATTGATTATTGACATGAGATTCGTGCTGGCCGAGTGGTTCGAGTAGCTGCCTGCAATAAAGATTGCAAGTTCAAATCTCGATTGAACAAATGAGTTTTACTGAACTTAATGATAAACAGTGATTAGTCACACCACGAGTTTTACGGTGAAGGAAAACATCGAGAGGAAACCTGCATACGTCTGAGAAGAAATTCAAAGGCGTATGTATAGTCATGCTTGAGTAACGGCGACGGACTCGCCACGTTGGCACCTAAAATATATCGCTGTTGAAAAGTGGGCGTCTGACTACCTATACATCGCTACCTCTTCAGAGACCCTTATGGAAAGGTGTGAGGATTAACCACAGCTTTACGGTGAAGGAAAATATCGCGAAAAACCCGTAAATACATAAAGAATCCGTAGTGGCCGAGTGGTCCGAGTAGTCTACACTATTCAAAGATTACCCCGAAAGAGAATCCCAACTGTACCAATGAATTTCTATGCACAGTGATTAATCACACCCTTTTACCGTGAAGGACAACATCGTGAGGAAGTCTGCATACGTTTGAGTATAAAGTCAAATACGTGTAGTCGTGCTTGAGACACATTAAAAAGAGAGTATTATTTCACTTCTGCCTACCCCTTCAGGACAATAATATATTCTGTAATGTCAATGTGATAATGGCAATTCCGTCGCCCTTTCTTAAGCACGACTGTTCTTAAGTACCTACTTGAATTTCTCCTCAAGCTTAGGTTTCGTCACAACGTTTTTATTCTGTACCAAGTTAAGAAAAAATCATTAGTACAGTCGGGATTCGAATCTTTGTAATAATATAATAAAAATAATATATCCTCACGCCTTCCCACAAGGGTCCCCGAAGGGGTAGGCAGAGGTGTGTAGGTAATTCCCACACACCCACTTTCCGCCAGAGGTATATCAGGTGCCAACGTGACAGATGGCGAGTCCATCGCCGTTACTCAAGCACTACCATACATACGCCTTTGAATTTCTTCTCAGACGTATGCAGGTTTCCTCTCGATGCCTTTACCGTAAAGCTCGTGGTGTGACTAATCAATGTACTTAAGTTCAGAAAAACTCATTGGTACAGTCGGGATTCGAACTTGCGATCTTTGTGTCGCAGGCAACTGCTCGAAACACTCGGCCACCACGGCTCTTTGTGTCTTTGTGTTGTAAGTTATTCTATATATATCGAAGGCGAAGCTGCGGGCTTAAGCTAGTACATAATAAATTCAGTATATCTGCAATGTACATATGAATGTACTAATCAAATTCAACCATGAGGCACAACTATTCGTTGTAGTAGTAGGTATATATAACAGAATAAAAACTTAATTCGTACCCAGATTTAATTATCACAGCATCAGTTAAACATTCTTATTAACTAAAGTAAACATCGAGGGTTCATATCGTTGTGCAAAAGAGAGTGCTTTGCAGATTTTATAAACATTATTTGGCTAATACTTAGCATCGTTAGTGAGTTGTTAAGATAACTTGCCGAGCGACCACATTTAAATATACAAGTTATTGTTATTAGTACGGTCTGATTATTTGCCGAGGCCGTGGTGGACGAGTGGTTCGAGCGTGTGTACCAATGAGTATTTCTGAACTTAAGTACAATGATTAGTCACACTACGAGCTTTACAGTGAAGGAAAACATCGAGAGGAAACCTGCATACGTCTGAGAAGCAATTGAAAGGCGTATGTAGTCAACATGATTTCTGCAGCGACGTAACATTAAGCGTTTTTCTATTAGCGTGCACGCTATCCGATTTCTACGTTGATATAACTAACTTTAATAACTTTTACCGCAGCGAAGTATTGAGGATTTTTCTAAAGCACTTGAGATAATGAAAACGGAGACTTAACTTCTTAGGCGCGAGCGAATCCGCGGCAGAAAGCACAATTATAGTACCTAGTAATTGTGCCTATCACTGTGCCAAATTTAATTCATTTCCGTTCAGCCGTTCCGGCGTGATTGAGTAACAAGCATCACTACGAATTTCCTATAATTGTAAAGTCCAAAGGGGCCCGTAGTATCCAGTGGTCCTAGCAAGAATTTAAAGGTCTACCCTGCTCTCTCACGAGTCATCCCAAGCTTAAGTACAGTAATTTGCTATACAAAGAGCTTTACGGTGAAGGCAGCCACCGTGAAAACGTCGCTACGTCGGATTACGGAAACTGCTTACGTCGGATTAGTTTATACTATGGATGAAGTATATATCTGAAGTATGAACATCTACGCCTGTACATAAGTACCTAAGTGCATGCCTAATAGAGACAGACATCGCCATCTGTCACGTTGACTGTTAAATATTTTGACGGCCGGTCTACTGGCCAGATGTCAGCGGCTTTAGACAAAATAATGTTCTATTAGTTCAGCCTATATGGCAATGACATGAAAGCTATGGATTTTTTTTCCGATTTGTAAGCCTAGCTGCGATACTTAGGGTCGCGGGATTGATTCCAGCTGAGGACAGTGTATTTGTGTGACCATTACGAGTATTTGTATATAAGTGTTGGATGTCTTATTAATTTTTTTGAATGTGCTAATTTTATTCGAAAGAAGCTTCTGCGCAATTCTTAGAACTCGTGGTTTAAAAAAAGTAAATTAAATTTAAATATTTTTGGATGAAACATATCCTATGACTTACATGTCTTATTCTAGACTATAAACTTGAGCCAAATTTCATCCAAGTCCATTCACCCATGTATGAAAAGACTGATTAATGTAGACGAAGCGAAAGAGGTATGTTAAGTCTAGAGAGAACTGGCGCTCTATACTCTCTGCCTACCCCGTTAGGGACTCGGCGTGATGATATGAATGTATGTGTGTACCATTCACCCGTTTCGGCTTGAATAACAAACATCCAAACAGTCATATTTATGAAATAAGTATTAATGTAAGTCCAGCGAAAAGAGCCTGTTATGACAGCAGCCTTAAAAAAGGCTATATACCTCTGTTCTCCGCAAAGAGGTATACAACCTTTTTTGAGGACACTCATGAGGAGGCCCGAAGTTATATAGCTCAAAGCCAGGTCGCAGTCCTCGTAGGCCAAATTTTATCGCCGAAACATCATTCACTGTTACTTTTATTACTGCACATAAAAATTTATTTCCGATCATAACGCCGCGAAGACCGAAGGATGCTGGCAAATAAATCAGAATTAAGCATCGTTCGTTTCATTTTATTGGCTGTGGGCATCACGGAAACATTTTAGTGTATTGATTAAATATACAATTAATTGATATTGAATGGGCCTGTGTGGTTGGTCGAGTCCTCTGCCGGGTCACTGCACTGCAATGATGAAGTCTCAGCACTTCTGGATGTTATTGCGTTACTAAGGAGTCGATAGGGAAGTAGGAATGGTGACTTAAATATGTATCCATAAGTTTGGTGGTCCTTAGACTTCGCCCGTTTATAATGTAAATGTTGATTGATTTTGCAACAAAATACTAATTTCTTACCAAAAGGCCAAGCAATTATTCCTAGGTATTTCCATATAAATTTCCCGAGGATTCCTTATCAACTTTCATTGCGATTCGTTCAGCCTTTTTATAGTGAAAAGTCATAATATTTATTTATTTATAATATAAGGTTATCATTATTATTACAAATTAACCAACCGAGCTACTTTCGTATTTATAATATTACTTACCGGATTTATATTGCAATTTTATGTACCCTTTCTAACGCTAGATGTCGCATGTAATTTTTTCCAACAAACTATTGTTTAGTTCCATTAGAAAATATAATATTAGATTATAGATTATTGTTGATAGCGTATAACGTTGGTTTGTGTTCACAAAGGCTAGTTACGGTATAGTTTCGTATAAAAGTGATTCTCGTTTTATTATCCAATTTATTTTGATCAAGGATCCAGGGATTTTCTAGATCCAGAGATCCCGAACTTTACTAGATCTGCGTAAATGCTGATTGTCTTTCAAATCATGTGAACAGTGATAACTTTTCTCCAAGCCACACAGAGATTCAGCAATCGTGGGGTCGTTGACACCGGTTATGTCTTTAGTCTAACTAATTGCAACACCAAATCTAACTGTTGTATGCAACTTTGTTGTATTACATATATTGCAGTTCACACCCGAAAATAATATTTAAGCTGTCCTTTTTCCTACTGAACTCTAGGTAGATGATGCAAATTTGGGTGTGTTGGATCATTAAACCTGTGACAAGGACATATTTATAGACGTCTGTTGGTAAAAAAATCTTAACTAAGAACCACCGTTCTACTACTAACCACTCGTTACCAAGACCATAGTTCTTCTTCCAGCCTAGCATTCCCTGTAGTGTGGATTTCTGAAGACCACTACACTGCGCTTGCCAGCGGTGCTATTTTGGCTGTAATCTTGTCTATGATTGTCTAACTCTTTAATTTTCCAGTGACATCACAAAAGGTGGAGGAATGTCAAAAGAAGGAAAGGGTAGACAAAGTTGTAATAACACCAAATTTTTGCCTGAGACAGGTGTACATATTTAGATGCCGAGCCCGTCGCTGCTTCTCGACAGTATGTTCAAATTCTTCTCTGTCATAACTCATGAAGGTTTCCTTCACCATTAAGCTCGTGGTGGAATAAATTTGACTGTACTCAAGGCAAAACGGTACAGGCCGCCTAGGGCCGAACTTGGAATCTTTATTTCTCAGCCGACTAGTTATACGACTAGGCCACCATGGCTCCACGTTAATTAACTATATGGTTATTATAGGATATATGTACGCGGAATATAAACATAGTATATAAATACATATGTATGTTACATAGGTTCGCGCGTAGATATAAATAACCAGGCGTGCAAGAGAGACAGGTGGTTCAGGTTGTGTGAACCCGCCGGCTCAGTGTGACCGCGAAATTATTTTCAAGACTACACCAACCTCGCGAGGCACACGACTGTAGACCCCCTCGTTCGCACACTCGTCTCGCTGCTCCTCATGCCTGTGTGGGTACTCGTGAGAAACACGAATGCCCGAGCCTATACAGCCCACATACCCCCACGCAACGAACAAATATATATTCTAACTGAACTAGTTGCTGATTACAATTGAAGGCTATGTGAAAGGTGCTTAAGCCTTTTCGCTCGCGAACGCCATGCGGTAAAGTTGCTATCTTGTTCGTAATGTCCGCGAACGGAGGTACATTCAACTTTTAGCCCAGTAAACTCTCAAAGTTCGTTCACCCACTGCTTGTCAACTGACGTAAACTGAGGGAGACAGCGGATGAGACAGATGTATGCGTCTCGCCTTCATACTATGTTTGTGTAGAGTTTTTATTGAGCGTTTGGTTGTCGAAATAGTTGACTTTTGTGTAGTTTATGCTCGCCTGGTACATTTGACTGCTTACGTTGACTATATCGATAGATGATCGGGCTCTATCTGATGATTGAATTTGTTTGTAGCGTTTCGTTTTTCGGTTGTCGATGATTTGATTATTTTACAATTTAGAAGTTATATACAATCAAAAATATATATTAATAATGATTCCGTTTAAATGTAGCTGCAAAGGTGCAAGTAAGGTATTGATAAACCAGAAGTATTGATTCATATCAACTCCGGTAGGATTTATGAATGCGGAAAGCAATCGCATAACATAATGCGTAATATATTTATTCCCTATTAAGCACATTACGTACCCAGGCTTTGATATATGGTAGAAAGTTATATAAAATAAAAAATAAGTAAAATAAAACAAACTTTAATTTTTGCCTTTCAGGTGTAGCTATATAATTATGTATGGACCAGTATACATTGTAATCTTTGGTATGGACTAAAGTCGTGCTAGAGAAACGGCAACAGTCTCGACATCTGTCACATTGGCACCTAAATATATATCTCCAGCGAAAAAAGGGGTGTTCTTACACTTCGGGGATCCTACTGGAAGAAGTGAAATTAAAAATTTTATAAATTCTCGAAATATGACCGTATTATTTATATACAACGTTATACATACAAGTGACAATATAAAAGAA
Organism: Drepana arcuata; assembly: GCA_016069955.1. Taxonomy (NCBI): domain Eukaryota; kingdom Metazoa; phylum Arthropoda; class Insecta; order Lepidoptera; family Drepanidae; genus Drepana; species Drepana arcuata. Next base: position 92,958 of record JACCPG010003524.1, read on the forward strand.
AAAAGATTATCAGACAATTTTAAATGGAGGGCAGCGTTTTGTTTCGAAAGTCTAACACGCGGCAAACGAGAGTCGAATTTATATTGACTAGAGAAATGGTTCACACGTGTAAAGGAATACGGAATTGAGAAACGGCGCTCGCTGGAAATCATGGCAGTTACACCTAAATAGGTAGGTATATATTTCCTGGTAGCGTCATATGCAACAGTATGTATTGGAGTTGTCGGGATACATAGATATATGGAATGCCATATAAATTCTAATAACAGATATATAGATGTTTCGCGAGCGTCCGTTCGCGGTACAATACAAATAAGCTTACATCGTAATAATGCAGGTTCCCATAAATGAAAGATCTTTTCAAATCATTAAGTAGTTTTTGAGTTTATTACGAAGAATTACAAACTAATATTTTCTCTTTATAATAATAGTGTAAGAAGTGTGGAAAGATGAAGATGAACAGAGACATTTTACGTTGGTTTGGACATACATGAAGGATGAGTGAAGAAAGATTGACGAAATAGATGTAGATGAAAACCACGTTTCAATTACCTAGATAAAATGGATCGGATGTGTTACTTGGGAACGTCATGAGCGTGCGAAATCAACAAGCATTATAAATGCGGCGGAAAAAAGACGCTGATGAATGTGGATGAAACGAAAGAGGTCTTTAAGGGTAGCTTTACCCCTCACGGGGTAGGCAGTGAGCAATTATGGCAGCAGGCTATCAGTGTAATGATAAGTTTATTTATTATTATTTTATCCATAGAAGAAATCCCTAAAAACCCGTAGTGGTGTTTTCGTGACATATCCTCAGTTTTTAAACCTGGAACCTGAAGTAAGTGTGTGTATAACATCATAATTCAAACATTATACAAACATTTTTGTCCTTTTTTATACATTTATTTTACTAGAATTAAACAAGTACCTAAAAAGGGTGTCAATTATTTCGTGTTATTTGTTTGTTAAGAGACAAAGTAATGTTATCAACATAATTATGCATTCTGTGTAACTTTATTGAAGCTTATGTTTACGTCCTACTAGATCGATCGAGTCCGCCTGGCATTATCTCATAGCTGCACGCTACGACGTCGACGACGACGCCGACGCAGTAACTACACTGCAGCTTTAGATGTATGGGTTCCTAGTACTTTGCAGGCTAGTGTTGGTCTCTCCTTCATCAATATCCATCACTAAAGTTTTTTAATTTTTACTCTGTGGAAATCAGATTCAATCCTTTGCATCTCTCATTCATAGGTTATATTATAGTAATAGCAATTAGTAGATATAAGAATGATATAAAATAGTAAATATAAGTTATTATTGTGTTATACGTAGAAGTTATATATATATTACATACAATAGTATTGTATTAAACTAAAACGTAGGGCACCATGTCATGTAGCCGCCATCACATTGCCGTGCCCTCAAACAGGGTGTAATTTTATCCTTAAGCATAGTATATTGTGATTTAAATGATGTCTGTGTTTTAGGTTATTTTTACATGCAATAAATATATTTGATTTGATTTGATTTGATTTATATATATATATAAACATAATGAAAAGCAAATGTTTGTTGAGAAAAGAACGGAATTAAAATATCTAATGCAACATTTTAGAACTAATTTGAACCTTTCAAGGAAACTTTAGACAAAAGATGGGTTACATAATACTTGTAAAGCAAGAAAGCATATGACAACTTTACACATATGGGATTGTGGACGCGGCGCGACTGGCATCCGCATAATTGTTGGTTTTTGCGAGCTAAGTGTCGGAGTCCATCGCAGCTCAAATAAATTTATGTTCATCATCATTTCGGTTACCGCAGTATCAGTAATATTTATTGCAATAAGAAGCAGAGTTCTTTACGCGACAGAATTTACAAGCGAAAATTTATACAATTTCATACTATTGGCTATCGAATGATTTTATTGCTTACAATAAATTTACATGATTTTTGGGTGGATTTAAGTTATGTCAGCAAGTGTATGTATGTATGACGTATGTGTATGTATTTATATAATATAATAATATAATATATCCTCACGTCTTCCCACAAGGGTCCCCGAAGTGGTAGGCAGAGGTGTATAGGTAATACCCACACACCCACTTTCCGCCAGAGGTATATTAGGTGCCAACGTGACAGATGGCGAGTCCATCGCCGTTACTCAAGCATGACTATACATACGCCTTTCAATTTCTATTTATTTATTTTATTTGTATGTATTTTGACAAAACTAAAATATCTTGTAGATAGTTTAGTTACATAGCGAGATTTTAAATTACAAGCAAAAAATACATTACAACCAAACAAGGCAAGTTAAGATATTTTATAATACACTTGAATACGTATAAACATTTCCCAATAGTAGGAGAAGATTCCATCATCAATTTTTATTGGTACTAGGAATGCATAGAGAAGAGAGGGAGGTCGCTGCAAGCACTAGGAACATACGCGTACATAAGAACCATGTCACAGCGGTCGTCAACCTTTTAGCCTAGTGTTCAACTCGCTCGAGATGCAGAAGGAAGTGTGGGGAACGTGTTTCTAATGATGCTATCCTGGTAGGGTTGATACTGCACCAGCGTTTACGGATAACAACGAGATTGTTGATAGATAAAAAAGATGCAATTAAAAACAAACACAGTGGTTATGTGAAGACAACAATATATTTATTTTTCAGCTAAAATATTCGTTAGCGGCATAATACAGTAAGACCTGTATTGCCTTTTTTGTAAATATAACGCGTAAGTTTTTGACAGATACATATCACAACACATGAATGTTGGTTTTTATCTTTCGATTTATAACCTTGTTGACGAAGAATGGATTGGATCAGCACTGAGGGGACTGCCTCTTCATACCTACTGGGTATACTCAAACAGCGCACTTCATCAACTAGAATGAACTGTTTTTTAAATACGACGACACGACATTGATATGCTATAAAAAAAGATTCTGTGAAAACAAAATGACAGTTTCAAACTCTGTATCAATTTAAACGCCACACAACACATACATTTAAACCGTTTCATACCACAAGCTATACGGTGAAAGGAAACATCTTAGAAACCTGCATATACCTATTTGAGAAGGAATTCTCAGTTTGTTGTTCCTTACATTTTCCGTACAGAAGATGTCGAAGACTCGCCATTTGTTAGCTTCAAAATAACAAGTTCGCATCGAATCCTGATTGTACCAATGAGTTTTTCTGATCTTAAGTACAGTGATTACACCACGAGCTTTACGGTGAAGGAATTTCCTTCACCGTAAAGGTATGTTTTCCTTCAAGGAAAACATCGAGAAGAAACCTGCATACGTCTGAGAAGAAATTCAAAGGTGTATGTATAGTCGTGCTTGAGTAATGGCGATGGACTCACCATCTGTCACGTTGGCACCTAAAATATATCTCTGGCGGAAAGTGGGTGTGTGGGTATTACCTATACACCTCTACCTACCCCTTCGGGGATCCTTCGGGGATCCTTGTGGGAAGGCGTGAAGATATTATGATATATTATATTGATGAATATATGTAGATATATTGAACATGATTAGCGCCCCTAGCGTAGAGCATAGTGATGGACTATCTAAGGCGATACGGCGGGCGTACTCAGCAGAATCGATATAGCCTGTGAAGATAGCAACATATCACTGCAACTCGATATTCTTGTATTACGATTACGACTCGATCACCTTGTTTGACACATAGTCTGCTTGATATTTCCAGTTCTTTGCTACCGATTAATATATTTATGTACTTCAAGGGTAGAGCATGTACGAAGAGATTGATGATCGTGGACGAAGCGAAAGACGTATAAAGCGACGAAAGACGAACTAGCGCGACACTATTAAATCTGTTTTTTTTTTTTATACCACTTGGGTGGTAAACAAGCATGCGGTCCGCCTGATGGTAAGCGGTTACCGCCGCCTCTGTCTACCCAGTGAGGGAATTGGCGTATGTAAGCTATTGATATGTTCAAATTTAAATAATTTTCGTTTCACAATAAGCAGTTGCTATTCATGTATTGCGCTAACACCCATTTTTGTCCGGAGGCACATATGGACACATACGGATTAAAAGTGTGCTTTACCAATACTGCATGAAGCGTATATTAAAAAAAAGTATATTATTTAAGAAAAGAACGAGTCTCATGTTTATGCGTATGTATGCGTGCTTACACATACGCAAACAAAAATATCTATGATAAAGCTTAGTTTACACTTTTCTAGGGTAAAGTTTTTATTAATAGCAACGATTCTCAATGATCACGCAACCAACATTCCAGCACCCATAACGACTGATATATGTTGTTGAAAGCATAATGCGAATGCATTCAAAACTAGACCTTAATGCCATTATGGTGTATGCGATAACTTCCGATTTTCCCTACGGTCATTTTCCCAGCGACTATTAATTAGTGGTCCCGACTAGTCTGGAATATTTGCATTGGCAGTCATTCACCCCCAGCTGATGGATGCAAAGTGCAAATATAGTTGCACAGGGTGTCCTAAAACACTCAAAAAGCCCTTGTTAAGAAGGCAATATAATTGTAACGATGATGATGTTACCCTGGTACATCCCACTGCTGGACAAAGGCATGATCATTTTTATAGTAGTATAGGCATAGTAATTTTTTTACGGAAAGTAATTTTCCGTAAAAAAATTACTATGCCTATACTAAGATTTTAAGAGATTATTTTAAGATTTAATTACTAATTTTAAGAGCATTACGCGTAATATTTATCCATTTGTAAGAATGATCCGGCAGTACATCGGAATAGCAGTAAAGACAATAGCGTATATACATACATATATTTAACCATGATCATAAGAAGCCGAGTGGCCGAGTGTTTCGAGTAGTTGTCTGCGACACAAAGATAGTTAGTTCGAATCCTGACTGTAGCAATGACTTTTTCCGAAGTAAATAATTTATTACTCACACCAAGAGCATTACAGCGAAGGAAAATATCGAGAGGGAACCGGCATACGTTTGAGAAGAAACTCAAAGGCGTATCTACAGTCGTGATTGCCTCATCTGTCACATTGGCATCTAAAATATATATCTGGCGGGTGTGTAGACACTACCTATACACCTCTGCCTACCCCTTCGGGGACCCTTGTGGGAAGGTGTGGAATATTTAACCATAAAGTGTCAACATAAATAACAGCTGTTATCCACAAATGCTATATATTCAATTCATTAACTGTTATTAGTTATCACCTTATTCTTTTTCTAGAATTTATGGTCTACACATTCCTAGTAAAATTACCAAGACTGGTTTGTTTTTTTAAATATAACTTCCATATTTTACAGCGTGATTCACTACATCCATCCATATACATCAATATTTTCATACATGCTTGTCGGTTTAAGTATCTAGGTATTTTAATTCTATTTGTGAATACCACACGGGCAGACAAGCATCCGCCTGATGGTAAGCGGTCACCGCCGCCTATGGGCGCTTGAAATACCAGGGCGCTAGACGATCTAGGTAGTTGGAATGTGGTAACAATTGGTGTTTTTTTTATTCTGCACGAACCAAATCGCCAACATAAAGCTTTATATCAAAATCAAAATAATTTTATAATGTACCAAGTCACTTCCCGTTGAGTATTCCACGCTGCATGACTTTGATAATTTAATTTGGCAAAGATGTCAGATTGACACATTAATGGTTGGCTTCATTCGACACTGACGAGTCCCAATGGCAGCGGAGTTTTCTTAATTATAGTATGGATTTTCCAAATTGTTGATAGAGGACAACGCTATTGGAGTGAGCGAGAGAATGGACCTGGCGAATAAAACGGACAAGTTGGGCAGATGAGATAGGGTCCAATTAACGGAGCAGATGACGATGACGATTCTGCCATTTTGAAGCACTACATTTTTGGCGATTGAATTTATCTCACGTATTTGTAGGCTCATTCAAAATGCTTTCCATCACCGTAAAGCTCGTGTGATAAGTCATTGAACTTAAGTTTTGAAAAAGTTTTAAGGAGATTCATTACTAGCGGGGCGAACACACATTATATTGTGTAATATATCTGAAAAAAATTGAGAAAGTTTATTTTACTCGGATGAAGCCGCGGGGCACAACTAGTTCCCCATAAAATATATTTTCGCGATGATTATGTATACTCTAAGTTCCCATCTATCCCTATGCCAACATTCGTCTAATTTGGTCAAGCAGTGTAGATATGTAAGCATAGCGAACGGAGACAGGAGTTATTATTGCATAAAAAAAATTCAAATATCAAAATCGTAACATAAATAGTTCGTGAGCTCTAAAATTACTCTTTAAAAGGTATTTTGATTTTATGTAAGTATGTAGATAAAGGAGCAATTACGGCCAATTTATGAGGTTTTGAACAAGTAACGACGATTAACGATTGTAATAAAATTACCAGTGGCAGGTCTGACCAACCAGGAATAAGACTGTGATTTTTAGGGTTCTGTTACGTTTTGAAAGTTAAACAAACAAATAGGATGAGCTGTGGCCAAAATGCTAAAGTCACGTCAAGTGGAGTTAAGCTTCAAGTTCGAACTCCAGTCTAAGCAATTAATATTTGTTTGAGTTTATTTATAAATAAAAGGAACATATAAAAGTATAGTGATTTTCACACCAAGCGCTTTACCGTGAAGGAAACGGAGAGAAAACCCGAGAAGGATTCTTGCATGGAAAGATAAAATTTCGCCTAGGAAAGCTTTCGATAAAATAAACTCAGCGCGAGCTCTACCTGGACCCAAGACACAGAATTAACAGCTTGGAATTTGCTAAGACCATACTTTGTAAACAAAACGGATACAATTTATAAAGATTACCTTTGAATATATATGTATTTAAGGGGTAGCTTATAATAGATTTACACGGCAAGGGATGCTGGGAAATTTATTCGTAATTCTTTTCTATTTATATCTAGTTTTAGTGTAGAATAGAATCATGCCTGCCTTTGCAGGGTTATATATAGTATACAGGGGATCAAACTCTTTAAAATCTGACTGGGGCTACGTCCTCTATAATATAACAAACAGACTTAAGTATTTTATAAACTCATTTCATTGTCATATATGTGTTTTTATTGTGTGAAATCTAACACCGCTTGAGGTTACGTTGCCGTTCTACTGATTGATTGTCTATGGAAATATTACGAGCCTTATCGAAAAAGTTCAAATGAAACGTGAAGTTTCTCCTGTATGTTTATTACTACTACAGAACCCATCGCTGTACTTTATCTGTAACGCCCTTGGCCACTTTTTATTGTAAAATTTAAGCCTTGACATATACGTCTATATGGTAAATAAATTGTTCCACATTTTTGTGAAAAACCCTTTAATTAACGCGCCTACATGTAGACCACTAAATGGCACCTTTTCGTTTATTTAATGTTAATTTTGTGTTATACTAAAATACGGGTGGCTAACTTCATTAAAATAACACATGTTTTTAATTAGGAACTTATTCATTGTATGCAAATTATTATGTTTATATTCAGTAATTCCAAACAACAAATTTGTATTCACTTAAAAATTTAAACGATTTTTTTAGGCGCGAATGACCTTTTTTTTTCTTTTCAACGCGGAAATGCAAAGACATTTTTAAGAAATCGCCCCGTCAAGCCGGTTGTGTATTTTAAACAAGTAATAAAAAAAACTTGTACTAAAATGTATGCGCAAACGAGATCCGAAGTACCAGGCTTACATAAGCCGCTGGAGGCCGCCCAGTCACACGAGTTTATACCACACTCGACGCTCATTAACGACGACGTATCGCCTACGTGCTCACTCACACTACAAAATTAATATTAATTATGAGCCCATCTCTTTCTAATATCACTTTTAATGAACACCAAATTACTGAGTGCATGTGTGCTTGTGCTCGCGATCGATGATAAAATTGTAAAGTTTATCATCAATTTGTCCGTACTTCGATTCGGGACAATCGTGTCGTGAATACTCATTGCACTTGATGGAATGAGCTCGTAGTCTCTTACGACTCTGACACCCAAAAATGTACACCCACACACTTACGCATCAATAAATAAACGGTTCGTTCACACGTCAAATTTAAACAAAGGCTTCGATTTTCGAAAAGCATTTCAAACGTGTTGATTCTAAACTCAAACTCGGAAGTGACGATTGCGCTCACCAACGCAAGTGAGTTATCAACATTTCTCACGCTTGGTTTTCACGAGTGTGAGTTCGTCCATCTTTGTTTGGTTGCGTTTGAGTTATGTGTGCGTGTTATCTGGTGTGTTGTGTGTGTGCGAGAGCTAAGAGCAATGAGACGCGAGTGCTTCCTAGGTTCGTTCAACTTTTAGCCTAGTAAACTCTGTGGATGAGTGAGTATAGTTACGTAGAGCGTCGTCGGTCGGTGTATCTATGGTACAATGGGGCGGCGCGCATTTATTGCCGTGTGTACACTATAACCTTTGTTACAATGGTTATACTGACTATCTAATCAACTCGAACGATAATTTTAACGGAAAATATATATATCCATAAAAAACAACATGTTTGTAAACTTAGCCGAGATCTTTTATAACACTTATAGCATATACGATGCTATTGTGAGCATTTGCTATCATTTATATTATAGTTGATAGAATTAACTGAGTTCTGTGATACGTCTAGTTATTACGTACAAAATTTGTCGACTTATTGTTTTTATTCATCATAATTATTATTGTCATTGTAAGTCGTTTTTATAATAGTACTTTTAACACATGTATACTTCATCACGCCGAGCGCCAGTTCTCTCTACTAGAGAGAGTGGTCGAGGTCTAGAGAGTCTCTAGACTTCAGACCTCATCCACGTTTATCAGTCCTTTCATACATGCTCGCTGGTTTCGAGTGCTCTTGACTATCTCATCCTTGAGTGCTTATAAAACTAATAAAAGCTGTATATTTACCTATCCGTTAGATCGGAAATGGAAAATGCTCCAAAATTCTTAAATATATCTCCGGCGGAAAGTTGGTGTGTGGATACCTCTGCCTACGCCTTTGGGGACCCTTGTGGGAAGGCGTGAGGATATATGTATATAACAAAATGTTAAAGTTGTAAATGAATATAACGAACACATAAATACATATACATATATGATAAAACAATTGAGGCTTCTCGCCTTACTGGAGGAATTCTTATCGATTGGGTTGGGTTGACATTAATCTACAGATTATATAAAAAATATTGCCAAGGCAAAAATTATGTCAGCTCAAAATATTTATTTAAATTCAAAAACAGGTTGGCTATGCATATGCTACTCCAGCTGCTTACAAACGGACTAACATGCTTCTGCCCACCTGGTAACACGAAGGATACTTTGTTCCGAAAATAGTTCATCATCATCATCATATCATCACGCCAGTTCTCTCTAGACTTACATACCTCTTTCGCTTCGTCCACATTCATCAGTCTCTTCATACATGCTCGTCGATTTCGAGTACTCTTGGCGTTCCTGTCCTTGAGCGTCCGATTGATTTGATCCAGGTAGTTGGCACGTGGTCTTCCTCTGCCTCTTCTTGCACACACTCTTGCTTTGTATCTAGGTCCAAACCAACGTAACATGCCTTTCTTCATCTTTACCAAAATTGTTCTAGGTATAATTATAAATATTATACTAGTCAACTTGATTTTTACACGGATTAAACCGCGGGGCTTAGCTAGTACACAATATTATCGGTTGGGGCCGAAATTTCGTAACGAATAATACATTCGATATATTGACCCTGTGGGTGTTTCCGCGAAGTCGTGTCTGCGGTCACGTATGCTCATATTGTATTTGCTACACATTTACTGCTTACTATATATATATAAAAGGCCGTGGTGGCCGAGTGGTCCGAGCAGTTGCCTGCGACACAAAGATCTCAAGTTCCAATCACGACTGTACCAATGAATAATTCTGAACTTAAGTACAGCACAGATTAGTCACACCACGAGCTTTACGGTGAAGGAAAACATCGAGAGGAAACCTGCATGCGTCTGAGAAGAAATCCAAAGGCGAATGTTTAGACGTGCTTGAGTAACGGCGGTGGACTCGCCATCTGTCACGTTGGCACCTAAAATATCTCTGGCGGAAAGTGGGTGTGTGGGTACTACCAATACACCTCTGCCTACCCCTACGGGGACCCTTGTGGGAAGGCGTGAGGATATATGATGATATTATGCCAAATCGCAAACCCCAGCGACGTGCCAAGAAGCATTGCTATCCAGCATTGCCACGATGAAAAGCAATGCTGACTCTCTTTCTTTTCATTTTTGTTGTCCCTTGTAAAGTGAGTTCCAGAAATCTTTAAGTATACTAAAGGACTCGGATTTGATCTTACGATGTTGTATTTGCAAGTCATTATCAACATGTGGGTTAGGTTAGATAGGTTTCGTATTAACTAGTTGTGCCACTCAATTTCACCCGCGGAAATTCTATTCCACAAGTATTTTTTTCTGCAATAGAACATATGCAGGTAATAATCTATGCCGGTGCTAATTTTCATCCAATTCCGTCCAGTCGTTCTCGCGTGATTGAGTATTAAAAAAGTTTCGCATTTTTACTGGCGGAGTACCTTCTGCCTGTACATATTGCAAGTGTATTTATGAAACCAGTGTCACCAGTAATTTTGGCGCAATACGTGCTTGCATTTAATATTACTTTTTGGTATTCCTTAAGCTCTGTCCATTTACTTCTAAATGGTGGATAAAAATATAACTCGACAGTATGAATAATTATGTAACTAAATATATAACTACATTAAATATATAGGAATGGAAAACCTGTTCCTATTTTTTTTATATATATTTGATTTATGCTACACTAATCAATTGCACTATTTAGAAAAAGGAACTATATTCACTTATACTCATCTGACAATACTCCCGGCCAGCTAATAAATTGTTGTTTGTGTTTGATCAGAAGGTAAGGTAGAGGGAGTGACATGTACGTTCCTCATGCAACATACATTGGAACTGTCCAAGAAAAAGTGTCTCTCTGACGTATAGGAAGGTCAAAGAGGTTGCATTGGACTGCATCATAGACGCCGACAAAAGCCCAGCTCTTAACACACCAAGACCTTGACGTTGCTGGAAAACATCGAGAGGAAGCCAACATAAGTTTGAAATAAATTCAAAGATGTAAGTATATATGTACTCGTATAGTAACTTTTTGTTTATATTTTTTTTATAATAAGGCGATGGATTCGCAGTCTGACATGTTGCCACCTAATTATGTCTTTGGAAAAAGAAGGTTGTTGTTCCACTTCTGCCCATCCCTTCGGGCCCTTGTCGAAAGCCCTAAGATATTCGTAGTGAGAAAGGCAAGGCCTTGTATTCTATTGGCCCTTATTTGGTTCTAATACCCAGGGTTTAACTTCTGTCTTATATATATGTGTGTGTTGTGTTGTGTTGTGTTGTGTTAATTATTGTAATCGTTATCATCATCATCATAAATTTAAGAGCTGGACTCTTGACTGCATCTCTGATGCAGTCTATCCCATTTATTGACGACGACCGTCTGGTCTAGTGGTTAGAGCTCCTGACTGCGAAACTTGAGGTCGCGGGTTCGAATCCCGCTGAGGGCAGATATTTGTCTGATGAACACGAATATTTGTACCTTAGTCTTGGATATCCTATGTATTTAAGTATATATATATATATATATCTATATAAGTAAATGTATCGTTGTCTAGTTACCATAACACAAGCTTTGCTTAATTTGGGACTAGGTCAATTTGTGTGGAATTGTCCCAGGTATTTATTATTATTATTATTATTATTGTCAAGCACAACCACTGACCTCCCTAACAATAAATAAATGTATATTTACTACCCTACATTTCTTCCCATTGCCAGCAATAAAAAAAAAACGGAAATACACAATTGTAAAACATACTCATCAATAAGCTATTTATCTGATCGTGTGATAAAGATGGATAGCTGTGTGAGCAACGTGTCACGTGTTGCGTACGTGACTCTTTTGGTATTCAATCTGCGAATTACTGGAATTAGAACCGACGAAAAGAGACGTAATTTGCTTGTGTTCGCCGAAGGAATATATTTGATCGGGTGTGAGATACGTTTCATGCAGACAAGCAAAAATTATAGTTATTGAACGTAGTTCTCCTACGTAGGTAACTTTCTTAATTTTATCTTTATTTTAGTAACTGCTCTTTTGGTCCGTATATCATCAAATGGAGTTCCAAAATAACAAGGATAAAGGCAAAATTATTTTAAAAAAGTTATTAGATTAATCCAATATTTTTTTTAAGTTACACCTCGCCTTTTATTACTCTACACAGTCTTTTTGACAGACATTTATTTAGGTGCCATCGTGAAAGATGGCGAGTTCATCGCCATGGCCCATGCACGGCAACATTTGCGAAAATGCATTTCTTTTCGAACGTGTGCTGGTTTCCTCACTGAAGCTGGCGTTGAGATTAATCACTGTACAGAATTTTCGTTCAGAATGAAACTCATTGGTAGTCGATGTACGAACTAGCTACCTTTGCGTGGCAGGTGACTACTCAGTCAGTCTGCCATCACGGCTCTCATGGTTTTTTTAATCTGCGTACATCGGCACTCGGTCCAGTTTACACCTATATAAGGAATATTGGTGCAGGTAATCTGCTGAACGATTTTTTATTTATGCACCGTAAGCTCATAATGCGCTTATGAAAAGCCGAACGGACACTTAAGTTTAATTAAGTAATTAATATGTGCACATAATATGTTGCTGTATAAGATCTCAAGTTTTTTTAACATACAAAAGCAATGCTGGACGGATGAGAACGTCAAGAGTACCCGAAACCGGCGAGCGTGTGTGAAGACTCAGATATTTACAATTACGAAGCGAAATAAGTCGGTAAGTCTAGACAGAACTGGCTGTATACTTGCCCTGCATACCCCGTGAGGAGGGAGTTGTTGGTATTGCCTAATGGCTTTTCATGTCATAACTACTGTAGTAATAAATAACAATATATGTACTTGGTAAAATATCATAGTATGTTAAAGTTAGTTAGCTTAATCATGAAACTATGTATATTAAAATTTTAGGAAATCGATGCCTGTACCCTCAAAGGGTCTTTAGGAACACAACCACAACAAAAAACTTGTATTTGTACTTGAAATAACCTTCCTAAGATTGTTTTATATGATAAAACCAATCCTATTAGCAAACCGTACATAAAACTATATATTAAGTAAAGGATTTAAATCCTTTACTTAATATAATACACGTCAAACATATGCGTAGAACAAAAGTAATTTGGGTACATTTTACGATTTCCATTAAAGCGCCATCTGTCGGGAAGTAGCCGTACTACAAAACCAATATTCCCAATCGCAGTTCGTCAACGGGCTCAATCTGAGTAATAAAGTAATTAAATTGCTCGAGATAAAGTGCAGAGCGATAATTCAAGCATTTTATTAGACTGCCCGGTTCGCATGACAATCAATCGGCCTTATTCTGGACGCAAGCGAAATCGTTTTGTTCATTTTGGCAGAGGTTTTACGTAAAAAATCTCAAATAGGTTTCTTATTACAATGCAGTTTAGCGTTTGGTGTAGGCGTCGTGCAGGCTGTGTTTGAAAGAAGATAATGTATGAAACGCGGATACCTATTAGTAAACGGCAAAAGCATTACCTAATTATCTACGGACGTAAATAGATACTAAATAGTTCCATAAGTTAGGAAACTATGAATACAAAACAAATTTAATTAAACTTTAAATGGGAGAATCGACAAAATGTTACCAATTTTATTGTACAACTTTGTAGCATTGACATCTTATACTTATAAACGAATCGTTTCTCATATCCTATAAAGCCTTCTGTACTTTATCCTTATACTATAACATATTTCGCTACTTTTGACGGAGGCAGTATCGCTCTGTGTCCATGCGAACGAAACGTTTTCGCCGAGTTTCAGAATAGGGGTGCTCGGGTCATCGCCCTAAGTTTCGGCATACGTCCGTGGAATCAATAATGGCGCGTCTAGACTACATAGACACGGAACTTCGATCGATTTCTCCTCTTTTTAACATGCCTAGGCGAAGGAAACCGTTGCGAGCAATCTTTATTCAAAACTTTATTCAAGACTATGTGTTAACTCTTCATATAAAATTTCTAAAGTAAGGCTTTTGAGAATGATATTAGTGTGTAGGGTCAAGTATTGTTTTTTAGTAAGGTTGCCGAAACAGATATATATATATAAATATATACTAGCTGTGCCAGCGACATCGTCCGCGTGGAACAAGAAAATTATTGTTCAGTTTCTAAAATGAAAGTAGCCTAAGTTACTGCTTATTATATCAGCTAGCTATCGGTGGAAGTCCCTTCAAAATCGGTAAAGCCATTTCAGAGATTAGCCAGAACAAACAGACGGACAATAATTGAAAACGAAAAGTATTTTCGTATATGCACCGTGTATACATCCATATGCATTAAGTAAAAATCGGTTATTTTAATATTAAAAACAGATACTCCGATGTTATTTATTTGTATAGATAATGCGAAGGTCTCTGGAAGTAAGGCACAGAAAAACGTTTCAACGACCTAAATAAAAAAACCGAACACCAAACGAAAACGGACAAGAACGTTAAGAGTATTCGAAGCCGGTGTGCATATCGAAAGACACAAATAAAAGAGTTCTAGTCTAGTCTAGTCTAGAGTTAACTGGCGGACTATCTGCCTACCCCGTAAGGGCTTTGGTGTGATGCAATCCACGTCTGTATGTAAAGAGAGACAGAGACTCGTGAACTGCCTCGTTTGTCACTTCTCTTGCTTGCGTAAGTTACCTAGGTGTATTCTCGAAGGAAAGTAGGTAGTTACTCTCTGCCTACGCCTTTGAAATCCGCGTGGGGAGGCGTGATGATATATATATAAACTTTTATATTACTTAAAAACAAAGCATGAAGAAAGGCATGTTACGTTGGTTTAGAAACATAGAAAGTATGAGTGAAGAAAGATTGACGAAACAGATATACAACGCAAAAGTGTGTGCAAGAAGAGGCCAGGAGAGGAAGGCCACGTTCCAACTACCTGGATCAAATAGATCGGACGCTCAAGGACGGGAACGTTAAGAGTACTCGAAACCGACGAGCATGTATGAAGAGACTGATAAATGTGGACGAAGCGAAAGAGGTATGCAAGTCTAGAGAGAACTGGCGCTCTATACTCTCTGCCTACCCCGTTAGGGACTCACCGTGATGATATGTATGTATGTTAAACCAAAGCCGTAGTGGTCGGGCGGCTTAAGTGGTCAATTGCCAAATGAAGATTGGTAGTTCAACTCTGGGAGTCCGTACCAATGAGTACCAACTCACGCACTGTACGTACTTAAGAAATTACAGCGTTTCTATTCAGGTGCCAGACAAGGATGCGGTCTGCCTGATGTTAAGCGGTTACCGCCACCTATGGTCGCATGCACCTTAAAGGGTATCGCTTCCGCATTGCACTACAATCTTCGTTGCAGTACTTTAGGTAGTCTTATATAATATATCCTCACGCCTTGAGAGAACATAAGTCTCCGAAGGAGTAGGCAGAGGTGTGTGGCAGATGGCGAGTCATTATTACATGCGCCTTTGAATTGCTTCTCAGACGTATGCAGGTTTCCTCTAGATGTTTTCCTTCACCGTAAAGCTCGTGGTGTGACTAGTCACAGTACTTACCACCACTCGGCCACCACGGCTTCTAGTATTACTATTCTCTTTAGTATTTTATAATAATATATCCTCACGCCTTCCCACAAGGGTCCCCGAAGAGGTAGGCAGAGGTGTATAGGTAATACCCACACACCCACTTTCCGCCAGAGGTATATTAGGTGCCAACGTGACAGATGGCGAGTCCATCGCCGTTACTCCAGCACTACTATACATATGCCTTTGAATTTCTTCTCAGACGTAAGCAGGTTTCCTCTCGATGTTTTCCTTCACCGTAAAGCTCGTGGTGTGACTAATCTAGTATTAACTAAGTAATAACTAATAATTATAACTAATAAACTAGTATTTTATAAATATTATATAATTCATCTGTGCCGTTCGGCTGGACTGATTTTGATGATTTACTTTTGTGTCTTCTGTTGATTTTAGTATGGTTTAATTTGGATAGGTGGCGGGGCGATCGTGTTTCAGGAACTTAAATTGTTTCCCTAAGGCGGAGCAGGGAGAGCCATTTAGTATATTTTATATCTTTTGTGCTTTAACCAACCGCCATCAACTGTCATACACGTAGTATAATGTAGACGAAGCGAAAGAAGTTTGTAAGTCTAGCGAGAAGCGGCGCTCTCTCTGCCTAGCCTCTAAGGGGCGTTATGAGATATATATATGTATTTAAGTATATATCTATCTATATAAGTAAATATATCGTTGTCTAGTTATCATAACTCAAGCTATGCTTAATTTGGGACTAGGTCAATTTGTGTGGAATTGTCCCAGATATTTATTATTATAATTATTATATATATATCTATAGAAATAAAAATTAATCACTAAATGTATTGCTAAGCGCAAAGCTTTAAAACGGCTGATCCGATTTGGATGTTAATTTTGTTGTGTTTGGTCAAGTCTTTTTAAAATACGAGGAAATAAGTAAAAACAAAAATTTTCTTGACTTTTTAGGTGATACGAAGTTCGCCTATATATATATATATACATCTCATAATCTTAGTATCTTATCATATCTTAGTCTACTGCAAAGTGTGTGCAGTGTAAGCAGTTGTATTTGTACATACGGAGTGTTGATAACCAGTCAACGTAGATAATTCATAAGTGGTCACTTCTCTCTAGACTTACAGACCTCGTATCAAGCGAACCAGAATATGTTTGCTAACTACTTAACCAACTCGATGTTAGATTTTTCAAACAATACTCAAATGTGGAATGCCTTTGAATTTAGAACATGAAGACCTCAAATAAAACTAATGCAATTAATTGCGACAATAACCTGCCAAATCTGTTTTATGGTTTCCTCTAAGCGAACCTGATTGCAATTACACTTTTTATATCTTTAATTACCGAAAGCAGGCACCAGAGTGGGGGCTAGGACGGTCGTTGAACTGCGCCAACGAGACACACACTCCCACCGAGAGAAGGTATTATATCCCAGTTCCCTTGCTAAAACACTTTCAACTCTATGTATTGCGAAATGAAGAACAATTTCCCAAACCTGAAATCCACTGGGATCATTGAGCTTTAGAGCAATTTAAGTGCTAATGCAAAACGAGTATAACCGCCACATATTGTGACATGCAAAATTGAATGCTAATATTATTCAGCGAGGGTGTAGTTTAGGGGTTACGATTACAAATCTCTAAGGTCACGGTGGTTTCCCGGTAGGAATCATTTCAATTAAGCTTATTTGGCTGGCAAATGTATTAAGAAATCAGGGCAGAGTCCTCACGAGTGTTAACTTGGGTGAAAAATGTAAATTAATTTAGGGGTATATAAATTGCTTTGCCAAAATTGTTTTTCATGTGTAATAAAGATGAATGAGGTGATTAAAGAAGCTGCCAGAGATGAAGTGGCCGAGTGGTTTGAGCCTGCTATACAGAGTTGCACATTTGAACCAGGGTGGTACCAATGAGTTTTTTCTAAGCCTCATCTCATCTCATCTCATTTTCAAGAGGTCTCGCGCCGTATAATTAAGAACTCTCTTGACATGCGGGCTGGAACATATCTCGCTCAGAGAATCAGCATTGCTATCCAGCGTGGCAATGCTGCTAGTCTTCTTGGCACGTTGCCTCAGGATACCGATTTGGGACAATCGGTATTATCTATAAGTAGTTAGTTATACAAGTGTTTATTGTAAATATTGTTAATTATTTTTAAATCTAAATAATGAGTGATTAATCAATCACATGAACATGACAAAGATGGCGTGAACATCACCGTGTTTCAAGAACGTATAATTTTTTTTATACCACATGGTTGGCAAACAAGCATGCGGTCCGCCTGATGGTAAGCAGTTACCGCCGTTTGCAACACCAGGGGTATCACTCGCGCGCTGCCGACCCTGCAGGAATCTTTTCACACCCTTCTTGAAGAACTCCATGCTGTACTCTCCAGGGAAAAACTCAACGGGGAGCTCATTCCACAACCAAATATCCGCTTCATATCGTACATATCAGTTGGAATTTCTTCTTAAACACATGCAGCTTTCCTCAAGATATTACTCCGCCATTTCACTGTATTCAAATTCAAAGAAATCTCCATGGTACAGACCGCCGGAGTTTTTTTTTTTTTCGCGCCGTCTAGTCGAGACCTCTCGTGACAGGCGGGCTGGAACATATCTCGCTCAGAGAATCAGCATTGCTATCCAGCGTGGCAATGCTGCTAGTCTTCTTGGCACTTTGCCTCGGGATACCGATTTGGGACAAATATTTTATCTGTAAGTAAGTAGTTAGTTTCAACTGTTCTTTGTAAATACTATTAATTGTTGTTATTTTAAATAAGTTTGTTTTCTTAATACTTTCACAAGATCATTTTCTAATATTTTTTTGCAGACGACTATTAAAACCACTAGGCCACTACGGCTCTACACGTATTAAAATGTGCTATGTTTGAAACTAACGCGTCAGTGGAAAGTCGATGCGTTGGAAAGTTTTCCAATGTTTTCGATTTCTAATCACCATCACGACACTTTTGTTTACAAGAAATAAAGTCAATATTAGCGAGGAAAAGTTTCTGCGACTGTACCGAGATAAATTATACCTTCGCGCTATCAAATGTTGTGTGCTGCTAGCACTGTTTACACAGGACCTTGGAGAATGGACCATTTAGTCTGATAGTTGCTGGTTGCAGAAGATTGCAAGCAGACTGGTGTAAATAAAAAAAACCATTGAGCCATAAAAGTTTTCGAGCCTTCCGTGCCACTCCATAAGATCCTCCGTCCGCTCTTTTCATCCCCTGAAATCGAGCGTTACTTCCAGGTAAATTTCCAGGTACATTTGCAGTTCAGCCCATGCTTGGATGAGCCAATTTAGAGGTCTCTAAAATGAAAAATCTAAAGTATTATATTCCACGTAATATAAGGAACACTTATTGTACGTTACATACTAAATGTTTCCCCTGTTTCCCAGAGAAAAAAACCTGTCAGGAGAAGAAACGGCAAAACAAACACACCGTTTTTCTTTTTTAATTGGTTTCCTTTCGCTTCATTTTTCACATACATATGAATTCTTTGCAGGGGGAAAAATTCATTGCCGTGCATAGCTCATTTATATATTCACTTATTGTATGGCTTTGGGAACCATGCAACCGTATGTTTACAAGTGTTGCAGATCACACGCCATGGTAAGCACTTACATTGAGGCAGGGAGATTGATATCGTGATTCAAGAATGATTCTGTTTATTTCACATACATACATATTTCTGGCAGATATCCCGACTGTACCAATGAGTTTTTCTGAACTTAAGTAAAGTGATTAGTCACACCACGAGCTTTACGGTGAAGGAAAACATCGAGAGGAACTTGCATACGTCTGAGAAGAAATTCAAAGGCGTATGTATAGTCGTGCTGGAGTAACGGCGATGGACTCGCCATCTGTCACGTTGGCACCTAATATACCTCTGGCGGAAAGTGGGCGTGTGGGTATTACCTATACACCTCTGCCTACCCCTTCGGGGACCCTTGTGGGAAGGCGTGAGGATATATTATTATGATATATTATATTAATCAGTTACTGTACAATAGTTAGCATGAATATGTAAGCGACATAACTGTACCTTGTCAAAGCCTACAGATTCGTTTACAAAAGTAGTGATTATACATAAAGTACACAATAAATACATAATGTATTTATTGTAATTGTCACGTAGCTCATGTACTGTCACACGTTAAGTAGGTAATGTGTGACACGTGCGCGGCAGCGTGAGACAGACCAATTTCAAAACAAATACAAATGCTCAAGATCTATGATCATACATTAGGGGGCGTCCATACATTACCTGAGGTGTTTTTTTTATTTTCTGGTCCTCCCTCCCCCCCGGTGAGATGTCGTGAGATTTTATTCAACCCCCTCCCCCATCCCCCAATCTCACGTGAGATTTTTCAAAATGTGTGTTTCTTACGTAAACGCTCAGCGCGTAAGCTCTCGTTCATCGAGTCGATTCAGATTAAATTGAGCTAATGATCTTAATCGCATTACTTAAGATTAAATCTTAAGCATGTACAATCTGGATTAAATGGACCAAAATAGTATAATGTTTAAATGGTTCAATCAGAAATAAAATTGCGTGATATTTTGTGACACCTTCTATCTCCAACGTAAGATTAGATGAGATTTGACTCGACCTCCACCCCCCCTTAAACATCTCACGTAATTTATGGACGCTCCTTAAACGAACGTTAAGAATTTCATTTGCGCAGCATCATTAAGGAGCCATAGTGGCATAGTTCGAGTAGAATACATCGCAAATATCACAACTTCCTGTTCTGACACTATATATTTTTTTTATACAACAAGAGTGGCAACAAGCATACGGCCCACCCGATGTAAAAGGTTACCGCAGCCTATTTACGCATACAATAACGAAGTATCACTTGCGCGTTGCTACTCTGTTTTCGGAGAGAGAGATACTGTGTTGGCAGCAAAATGGGACTAATCCCTCTGCTGCCAACACAATATAGCAATCCTCCTCCCCAAGGAGCTCATTACTGGTAACCTTATTCACCGCGTAGGAACACAACACAATAAATTGTGTTATTTGGCTACGGACTTCTATAAGGTGGAGGTCCTGCCCCAGTCGGGCAGCTCCAAATTCGAACAGAAAACCCGAAAAGCTTTTTCTAAATATATTCACGCCATCCCAAAAGGGTCCCTCAGAGGCAGGGGAAGGCAGGGGTGTGTAAGTAGTATCCACACGCCCACTTTCCACCGGAGATATATTTTAGGCCGTCTTTGCTCAAGCATGACTATATAGCCTTTGAATTTCTCCTCAAACGTATGCAGGTTTCCCTTCGATGATTTTATTCACCGTAATGCTCGTGGTGTTACTCAATTGTATTGTGAAGATTCGAACTTTCAACTGTGTTGAATTGGCAACTCGACGACCGTCTGGTCTAGTGGTTAGAGTTCCTGACTGCGTAACTTGAGGTCGCGGGTTCGAATCCCGCTGAGGGCAGATATTTGTGTGATGAACACGAATATTTGTACCTTAGTTATTGTTGTCTGAGTAGAAATTCAAAGGCGTATGTATAGTCGTGTTTGAGTAACGGCGATGGACTCTCCATCTGT
Organism: Drepana arcuata; assembly: GCA_016069955.1. Lineage (NCBI taxonomy): Eukaryota > Metazoa > Arthropoda > Insecta > Lepidoptera > Drepanidae > Drepana > Drepana arcuata. Next base: position 114,181 of record JACCPG010003524.1, read on the forward strand.
CACGTTGGCACCTAATATACCTCTTAGGTATTACCTATACACCTCTGCCTACCCCTTCGGGGACCCTTGTGGGAAGGCGTGAGGATATATATATATATTATAAGTAAGTTGCAAAGCATGCAGGTCAGAACTTTTACGAGGGCGACCTTGAGTTTGTGAGATTCCCACAAAAACTCTCCTTTCCTAGTAGGCACCAGTTTCTCAGATGGAACGCACCAGTGCCCTCCTGCACTTCACCCGAGCGCGTGGCAAGGGCGGCCTTTTATCTTGGGAAATCCTTGTGTCGCCTTCGTACGCCCCAATATATCGAATTAAATGCATAACCAAATAGGTAACGTACTTTCTACGTAAAATATTTCTACCTCTTTCCATCTAGAGTCAATAACTCTTTCAACATCAGTACGAATGTTAATGTTATCAAAGGTGAATAGCTCGGAGCAAGTATACAAATATTTACAATACGCCGGTCACGTGGCTGTCCCGTCCGTATGTCGTCCTATTTTCACTATATCGGACCCGAATCAGTTAAAACTGTGACGCAAACTCTGCATCTGTAACAATACATTATAATACGCTACAATAAGCTATTGGAAAATTATTGGTAGCTGAACGCATTCCAATTAAACGAACGAAAAACAATAAGGGTCAGAAACTGTTATGATATGTATGTACATAAGTATATGGTAATATTATTGTTATTGAACCATTCGCTGCGGTAACCGCTTACCAATATGCAGGACGTACCGCCTTCAGGTTCTCTCTTGTCTATATTTAGTAAATGAGTATAGTTCGTTTTATAAAAATGTTGATTTGCTTTTTCTAGAACTTTATTTAATTTTAGTCTCTATATTTTTTTAAACCATATTCTGAAAAAAAAATCTAAGTCAATCCCAAAAGAACATGCCACAAGTTATGAATGTATGCTATCGCCTGTATTCCAAGTCAGTAGCCCCATTAATTCTAATATACATTTATAAGAAGGTAAAATTTCCACTGACCGAACGGAATCAAATTTTCATCATTGTTTACGAAACGTGTGTAGCGCCTAGGGCTACCAGATCAATAAAATATAATTATTTAATAACAAGGACCAAACTCCTTACATTTTGCCTGGCAAGCAATATAAAAGCAAAGCAATTTTGAGTGACATATATATTTGTAGTTTTTTGAGTGTTTTTTGTGAGAGTAGTGACCTGAATGTGAACGAAGCGAAAGAGATATGTAAGTCTAACTGAACTGGGACTCTACTCTCTCTGCTTACCCCGCTAGGGGCTCGGCGTGATGATATGTACGTATGTGTGTAGTATGTATATATCCCACCAGGGATCAAACCAAATCACCTTCACTAACTACTAGCTTAGCTACCAGGGCGCCATAAGCTTATATTGTTAGTATTTTACGTCCCTCAATACAGGACATCTCAGGAGGATGTTGACAGCCCTGGTCACTTTAGACATGGCGCGCAACGTGTGACACGGGGTGATACTTACCTACGTTCGACTCAGCACATGTTATTCAACTGTTCATTTGAATTTATTAGATGCATTGAATTTTAAATGATTTTATATTCACGCATGCGATGCAGTTTGAGAGCATTCGCATAAACTGTCGTTATATTTTTGAGAAGGTCATTAGTTTTAGCTCATACAGCATAGATATAGTAGCCAATACCCAGTAGTTTGATACTCAGATTGCCTCAAATCAGAGGCAGACTATTAGGATGCTCAGAAGAACTCTCAAGGTTTCGTCAGGAGTACTCGACACTGGCAAGCCTGTATTCTCAAGCATACCCATTCGGAGACCCTTGAGGGTAGCCGTGAAGATACGAACGATTTAATCAAATACCTACAGTATGTATGTACTACAGCTAATAAAATATCCTCAGTGTGTATT
>JACCPG010003527.1:0-27520 GCA_016069955.1 Drepana arcuata
GTTTGGGGTGGTCATTCTGTTCGACAACTGACGGACCGACACTGCGCTTACATTTATTTATATACATATTATGCTATACAAACTTCTAATACGAAAAGAAACGTTCGATTTACGATCCCAATGTGATTGCGTTAACTTCGGCTATCTAATGATTTTTTTTAGATGTTATTTGAAAATGAATTTGAATCCTAAGTTAGAGGATAAAGTTATTAAATCCCTTGAACGTATTATTTTAGATTATCAAAAATTATAGTTTTTATGATTGTTACATTCATTATTTCACTTATCATAAAAATATTACTAGCTCTGAGCCGCACAAAAAATATCTTTACACATAATTAATTTGACAGTAATTAATAAAATTGTTGCAATTGCGCGATGTTGATGTTTAACTGTAACTGTGAATTAAGTAATTATATATTTTGGTTATTAATATTTAAATAAAACCCTATTAATTTAGTATAATACAGCACCAAATAGTTCAAACAAATCCATAATATTTAATTAGACAACTTAATTAGAAAGTCGATTCAAACGACCTGGACCGTAACTACGCATAAAACATAGAAATATGTATTTTTCCTCAACTGCCGAACTGAAGGCGTGAGGATATATTATTATTATTATATTCCTCAACTGCAGCGCAATAATGTACCGCAATTACTGCGACGAGAAACATGAACAATAAGAGCGGAAACGCACAAATATTCTCGTTCTCATAAGGTTCATAACCGCTTAAATGATCACTGCGCGGAAGTGAGCCATTTTTCTCGTTCATTTAGGATGGACACTCGCTTAAATCGATCATTGAGCAGGTTCAAGTTATGTGGCGCATACTGTATACAAAACACTAACTTGCAGTAAAATCACGTCCAGGTCGACTAATGCTCTTATTGAAGGTACCTAACGTAAGATAAGTATCCTCACGCCTTCCCACAAGGGTCGCCGAAGGGGTAGGCAGAGGTGTATACCCACACACCCACTTTCCGCCAGAGATATATTTTAGGTGTCAACGTGACAGATGGCGAGTCTGTCGCCGTTACTCAAGCACGACTATACATACGCCTTTGAATTACTTCTCAAATGTATGCAGGTTTCCTCTCGATGTTTTCCTTCACCGTAAAGCTCGTGGTGTGACTAATCACTGTACTTAAGTTCAGAAAAACTCATTGGTACAGTCGAGATCTTTGTGTCGCAGGCAACTGCTCGAACCACTCGGCCACCACGGCTCAGATCTAATGTAAAAGAACGTAAGATCTAAGTTAGAAAAAAATTTTGGTATTGATGTAAGATGAAGTAGTTACAAAATTGAACTAGAGTGTCGTTATCCATCGCCTGTTACATGAGGGCGCAGCCCGAGGACACGTCGGCGCGGGCGGGCGGCGCGGCGGGCAGCGGCGCGGGCGGCGGCGCGGGCGCCGGGGACTCCTTACGCACCTGCTTCGTCACCTCGGGCACCTTACATAACCAAATTATATACCGAAGTCCATATAACACATTTTTTCAACATAAAACCAAAGAAAGGCGGTGTGACCTTGAATTTTCAAGACCTGCAAGAGTTGCATTTTGTTGTGAGACGTACGCAACCAACATAAGCACACACACTGACACAATAATACGCGTTCACCGACCGAACAAAGCGTTCTCCGACCACTGTTTCATTCTAATTAAAGCTCTGTACATCTTCCTGGAAATGCTATTATGGCATTCCTTTGTAGTATTATTTATATTAAGTTCCTATTAGTGTAAAATGAGGGTCGCATATCCCTTGTGCGATGCTCTCAAAAGATACAAAAACACATGAATAAGTATCAGTTATAAAAAGGATTTAATAAAAACAGCAAACATCAGAAGCCTTGGTGGCCGAGTGGTGCGTGGTGGTGGTACCAATGAGTTTTTCTAATCTTAAGTACAATTATTAGTCACACCACGAGCTTTAGGGAGAAGGAAAACATCGAGAGGAAACCCACATATGTCTGAGAAGAAATTCGAATGCGTTGTATAGTCATGCATGGACTCGTCATCTGTCATGCTGGAACCTAAAATATATCTCTGGCGGAAAGTGGGTGTGTGGGTACTGCCTATCCGTTCTGGGACCTTTGTGGGAAGGCGTGAAGATATATATATTTTATTATAATACAAACGTAGTAAATACCTTCAGCGGTAGTAGCGCTTCAGGCGGCGCCCGAGGCTCAGCTCCCAAGGAGCCCGTGCTCGTGGATCGAACCCGGGTCTTCACCATTGATATCCGCCGTTCGCGCGTGTTGATGATCGACGTTAAAAAAGGTATCTGGTTGCTGACTGCCATCATGAATGGTTTATAACCCAGGCTGGACAAATTGAAATGAAAATACACATTTATAAACATAAGATCATACATGGTTTTATGTTTTTACAGGGTATTGAACGTTACATGATTAATAAAAAAAACTAAAATTTTCCAACACCATGAGAAAAATCTGCCAGGATGAAAGAAATTCCCGCTTTCCTCTTTTAACCTTTGAAACAATTCGAAGCCATGCATTGCGATAATGAAATATGGGAAAGCCAGGTATGTTCAGTGCGCTGTAGTGTAGTGTAGTGTGTGTAGTGTAGTGTAGTGTAATGTAGTGTAGTGTAGTGTAGTGTAGTGTAGTGTAGTGTAGTGTGTGTAGTGTAGTGTAGTGTAGTGTAGTGTAGTGTAGTGTAGTGTAGTGTAGTGTGTGTAGTGTAGTGTGTGTAGTGTAGTGTGTGTAGTGTAGTGTAGTGTAGTGTGTGTAGTGTAGTGTAGTGTGTGTAGTGTGTGTAGTGTGTGTAGTGTAGTGTAGTGTAGTTTAGTGAGTGTAGTGTAGTGTAGTGTAGTTGTAGTGTGTGTAGTGTAGTGTGTGTAGTGTGTGTAGTGTAGTGTAGTGTAGTGTAGTGTAGTGTAGTGTAGTGTAGTGTAGTTGTAGTGTGTGTAGTGTAGTGTAGTGTGTGTAGTGTGTGTAGTGTGTGTAGTGTAGTGTAGTGAGTGTAGTGTAGTGTAGTTGTAGTGTGTGTAGTGTAGTGTAGTGTAGTGTGTGTGTGTGTGTGTGTGTGTAGTGTAGTGTAGTGTAGTGTAGTGTAGTGTAGTGTAGTGTAGTGTAGTGTAGTGTAGTGTAGTGTACCGACCAGTCGGCGTCGGCCCAGGCGCAGAGGTCCTGCAGCGCTTGTCGCAGGCGGCGCGCGGCGGGGAGCCCAACGTCGGGCCCGCGCGCCGCGTTGGCTGTGCGCAGCACGGCCAGGGCGTCGCGCAGCACCACCGCCACCACCAGCGCCCACTCCACGCAGCTGGCCTCCGTCATCAGCTGCAGGAAGTACCTGCCGCCAGTGACCGATGCGATAGATACTATTCTATCTAACGTGGCACGTCTCTCTGCCTCTCGCCACCGTTCCTCCTTAAACCTTGGAACCGAACATGTCTTCAGTGCGTGCTTTTGTGCGTGCTTTTGTGCGTGCAAGGATCTTCATTTCAACAGTTTCTTCGGTTAATTTCACAGCCTTGGCTGCGAAGTACGACTAAATGAGCCCTCAGTTGAGGTATCCGCTAGTTAGTGTGGAGCATGAATTTTTTGAGGATTGTTCTTGAAGAGATTTAAGCCAGATCAGGGGTAATCGAGTGATGCTCTTAAGGCTGCTCCTTATAAGCCTCACTTGATATTCAGATGAAATATCTCAAAAGAGACCACCCGTTTAGCGTGCAATTTCGTTGTATCATAGAACTTGCGATTTAAATACACAAACTAGTAGAAATGATTTAGTCCAAACCCCCACCACGTGTCACCTTAAAAGTTGCTCAAGAAATCACGTTTTTAATGGACGAGCCCTCATTAAGGCCCTAATGAAGGCCCGGCTGCCGCCCTCAGGCCAGGAGCAGGGCGACCAACCAACCTGAGCTGCACGTGCGCCACGTGCGAGCCCCGCTCGGCCTGGTGGTGGTGCAGGCGCTCCATGAGCGCGGCGTAGCGCCGCTCCTCGCCGCCCGCCTCCGCCCACGCCACGCCGCCGCCCTCCGCCACGCTGCCCTCGCCTACAGAGCTGCCACATAACTTTACCTTCATTTGCAATTTCTCTACATATAACAGACAGAATAGAGCACAAAGGTTTGTCCATAAAAACATTAATTATAATTTATATAATATTAATTATTTTAATGAATTTTTGAAGTCAAACGTAATAAAATACCAAGATACAAACTATAATCGCTGATGTGATTAGAGTGGGTCAAGGCTTTTTTCATTGAGGGATTGTTGTGAGACAAACTTATATATAACCAATGTAATAGTTTTGTTGGTGATACGAGGGTGTGGTAATTTAGCGGACCCTTGTAATTAGGTAAGTACAATGTATACAAATGAGTGAAAAAAAATATCCTTAAAGAATGACTACCTGACAGGGCCAGGTGAAATGGGAGCGGTCGCTATGGGCAACGCCGCGCGCAATGGCAAGCTCATGTACCCACTGTCGCCGCACAAGCTGTCGGCCTCAGCGGACGGCGTATACGTACCTGAAAATTCATACACACTAAAGGTTCACAAAATTTTAATAGACAGGTCATAGCTGTAGCAGCAGACACTAAGATATCATGGCAATCTTACTAATATTATAAATGGGAAAGTTTGTAAGTTTGGATGTTTGCGGTTCTTTCACGGCCAAACGACTGAATCGATTTGGCTGAAAGTTGAAATGGTGATAGCTTATCCCTAGGAATAGGACATAGGCAACTTTTTTTTTATCCTGAAAATTCAGAGTTCTTATATCATAATGTATGATGCTCTTTCACGGCATAGCGGCTGAACCGATTCTAGCAGGAAATTTTCCAAAGCTACTTTTTTGAACTCCACGCGGGCGAAGCCACGGGCATAAGCTAGTAGACTTATAAAACACAGACCTATCGTGCAAGATACGTCAATCTAACCATGTCAAGTTTTGCCATTATTATTCAAGGTTGTGAGTAGGACGGAGGTGTAATAATAATAATAATAAAGCACAAACAATGTATTTTACCTAATCTGTTGACATATATGTTGAGGGACTGTACGTTTGTGTGTGTGTGTTATATGTAGGTATAACCATAATATACGTCGGCATCACACATCACACACGTACGTGCTCGCACGCAGACATATCCTCACACGCACACGCACACCTATCATAAATATAGTATGACGTTAGAATGAACCCGTATTGTACATACTGACAATAGTGCTGCCTTTCCTCTGCAGATACTGCTCCGTCTCATTAGTGACCACTGGGTACGGCCAGGAGAAGTCCTGGTGTATCCTCTTGAGGCAGGCCACCGCGCTGGTGACCCTGGCGGCCCGCTCGCGCTCGCCCGCCAGCCACGCCACCAGGTGCAAGTCCAGCGACGCCGCCAGCCGCCCCAGCGACGCCAGCCGCGCCGCGCCCAGCAGCTGGCGCGCGTGCCGTTGGATCATCACCTCGATGAAGAACTCTTCAGCTGTGCTCGACACTATTTCCCTGCAGATCGTTTATAACTTTATGTCTGTGCTTCCAGCGATGACTGAAATATGGATATTGAAAGGGCGAGTCTACGGGAAGGATGGGTCTTTATCCATACTAATATCATAAATGCAAAAGTCACCCTGTATCTTCTTATTAAGTTGATGAGTCTCGAGAAGAAGGATATGTTTAAACTAATTATAGGAGATAATATTATAATTTCGGACGAATCATTTCTTAGTAGGTACTAATTCGGCCAGTACATCTAAGTTGCAGACGAGGAATTCCTCTTTAATAAAATATATATATATATATATATATATATATATATATTTCCGTCTGGTGAGCGGCGTGTTGCAGCTACAGTTGTACAGTGGGTTGGGAAGGGGTACCTGTCGTTGCGGGCGGGCACGGACTTCTTCCTATTGAGCGCGGGCGTGGCGCGCGCGGGCGGGTGCGCGGGCGCAGGCGCGGCGGCGGGCGGCGACGGCTCGCGCGGCGCCAGCGTCGTGCTGCAGCTGCGCCCGCGCCCGCCTGCCAGCTGCAAACACATACACTGTTGTACACTGTCTAATCGAATGATGTGCACGAACTAACATCTTGATTTATATCACTCTTCGATCAATTTGATATGTACTTATTTATACGTGCCGCGTTAGTTGTCTTTTAATTGGTGCCCAATCCAAATCGTAATAGTATAAAGTGCACACTGCACTTTGTTTGATATATTATCACATATTTATACAATGTTTATATGATACCTCTTCGTTAACCAAATTTATGTTCTTTGCGGTATCCTTTGCATCGATCCCTTACAAGGCCTGTACGAACCTGCATGTTGCCCAGTATGACGGACAGGTCCTCGGCGTTAGGGCTGACCGTCTGCGACTGCACAATCTGACCGTACTTCGCTTGGACGTTTACAGAGTTCCGAGGGGAATCCACGTCATTTGGATCTAAAAGCAATGCGAGTAATCATACATTTAATAATTGGCGTCTCTGGTGCACCATCATTCATTTGTCTCTGTCTAGAATGTCTTTAGTCACTAAACGCCAGTTACCTTTCCACTGGTCTGACATGTATGTTAAGCTTGATCTGTAATCTTAATACAATTATAAATTCTAAATACAAATGTATGTTTTCACAGTAAGTAAATATACTCAGTCAGATTGCAATACTATTTAAGTTATCTTTCTTGTGTTTGTAAGTGTAGAAAGAACTGGTATTCTACTATACCTATGTGTCATCTCCACAACGGACTTGACGTGATGATATTTATCTAAGTACCTATTTAAATAGATTTTAAGCATCATGGCGCTGTCCAGATGGATCTTCGCATACGAACAATGAGTGTTCCATTTTTTTGCGTTTAATTTATATTATATCGTACCTATTGCTCTTAGGAATCGTACAAGATCCCTCGCGAGATCCCATCGTTCTTCCTGGAGTGCTGTGTCGAGAAGCTGTGTCGCTAATTGTCTGCTCACCGATGAACTTTCCAGGTTCTACGCATGTCACAGACAACACAAATATATTTAAAAGTTTTTGTGTCATTATTTCGATAAGTTGGACATATAAGAGACCATAGGTCATTAGTAGCATACTAGCGTTTAGTGGACCTAAGGTAGAAGAAGGTTATATAACTCATTAATTATATTCAAATGTACTTTACCAATGACCGCTGTGGAAGTAAATAAACTTTTATTTAAAAGGATCAAGTTTAGTTGCACTAGCTATTGGAATTACTTGTGTACAGTGAAAGCACAAAACTAGGATTTTATTGACGCATGTGCATATAATAAAAAAATGGCTACACCTATAAACTATAATAAATTCAATTTTAACCGAATTGAGATTCATTTGGAGCTGCTTTCAACGCAAAGGTTGCAAGTTTGAATCGCAAGTCCCAACATAGCCAATGAATTTATCTGAACACGGATTTTTCTGAAAGTTCAATTACTAATATATATAATATAATATATCCTCACACCATCCCATAAGGGTCCCCGAAAGGGTGGGCAGAGGTGTATAGGTAATACCCACACATCCACTTTCCGCCAGACGTATATTAGGTGCCAACAGGACAGATGGCGAGTCCATCGCCGTTACTCAAGCACGACTATTGCATACGCCTTTTGAATTTCTTCTCAGACGTATGCAGGTTTCCTCTCGATGTTTTCCTTCACCGTAAAGCTCGTGGTGTGACTAGTCACTGTACCTAAGTTCAGAAAACTCATTGATACATCGAGAGTAGAAATTTTAAAACGTATGTAATCATTCTTGAGATAAAGAGACTCCTTCACGTTGGCATCTCCTTACATCTCCGGCGAAAACTCCCGGTGGGATTAGGACCCATGGATTAATACCCTTTAACTATATACGGCTGCGGTTTACCTGAAGTATGATGAGGTAAGAAGCAGCTGTGTCCAGCATTTTCTTCTGTAAGCACTCTTGAAACAGCTCTTTAGGTTTGCCTGCAGCGGAGAACAGGTACGCCCACAGCGCTATCTCTGTCTTTCTCGCGCATTGTACTACTGTCTGGAAAGCGACGAAGCTAATCGTAATTCGGTGTAATATATACACATCATCATCATCACGCCAAGTCTCTAACGGGGTAGGCAGAGAGTATAGAGCGCAAGTTCTCTCTAGACTTACATACCTCTTTCGCTTCGTCCACATTCATCAGTCTCTTCACAATTTGATGTAATAAATATTACGAATTAGAAAAAACTGCTATTACTTTACTACTTAACGATTTTGAACCGCTCTAGTGGTAGTTAGGGACAACACCTCGAGTCAGGACAAGATTCAAACCCAGCTGCTACTCTCTGCTGCTCAGTACTAATTTTTCTGAATAAAAGTACAGTAATTTATCACACCATGACCTTTACTGACACGGAAAACAATGAGGGGAAACCGGTAGGTAAACGTTTGAGAAAAAATTGAAAGACACCTAAAATTTCCCTAACTTTCACGTTGGATTTATCTAAAATTAATTCTGTCTTTAGGAGGGGTTATAACACCTCTATCTGAAGATATATACTTCTCTTAAGAGGTATTATTCAGTATTAACGACATTTGATGTATTCCTAAATATAAACATTTTCTGGTAATCCTTAAAAATAAAACGATTTTTCTGATGAGAAGTGTATATATTTAAACTGGTAGCCTCTCATAACCCTAATGTCCTCTAACGTTCACATTATACACACATACATATCACCATGTCGAGCTCCTCACGGGGCAGGTTTACATTATTCATACTATGCAAATATGACCCCAATGTCTATTGGAATAAGACCGGTGAGTTGAATACAATTAGTTTTTACTGGTATAGATGCAAGCATTTGCACAAATTTATAATTGCAATATTTTTTAGATCTACACAAGTGTCTGTTGATTGATTAATTGCGTGTTAAACGAATGGAATATTCATGTGCTGCCTGTTGAAATATTATTGCATATCGCTTTAAACTCAAAGGCACTATTTGTTATATGCAAATAGCTTACTGGTTAAAGTAGTAATCTGCGATGCGATAAATCATAATTGGCAAACACCACATGCTTATAGGAAAAACAGTAAACAAAAAGAAAGATAACTAAAGTGAGATAAATTAAATTTATATTGTTTAGCAAGCAAGCATGTGGTGTTTACCTGTTTTCCCTATTATGATTGTAGAGTTTTTTTAAAAGCATTTATCGAATATATTACATATACATTATACTATACAAGTATACATTAAATACATTGTAACAATCGTTGGTGAGCCTTCTTCAATAAATAAAATTAAGGTTGCAAATCCACAGTGAATGTATTTTACCATATGGAGAAAACTACCTCTAGAATACTTTACGGGGAACATTTTGGGAAATATAAAATACTTTTTAGAATATAGTCAAAGGCAGTACTTGAGATACTGTGACAGACTCGCAATCGCTACGTCTGCGTCTATTAAAGTGCTATCTATAACTCCAAAGAAATGGGTGTTGTAATTACAAACATTGTTAACACTCGCTTCATCCACATACATCAGTCACGCGTCAGTGATGCTCGTCGATTTTTTTTTATATACTGCAGTGTGTAACAAGCATACGGCCCACCTGATGGCAAACGGTTACCGTAGCCTATTTCGCTGAAGATACCGAAGTATCACTTGCGCGCTGCCACTCTATGTTCGGAGAGATATATTGTGTTGACAGCATTATAGGACTAATCCCTCTGCTGCCAACGCAATATAACAATCCTCCCGCTCCCCAAAGAGCTCCTTACTGGAGATCTTATTCACCGCGTAAGAAAACAACACAATAAATTGTGTTATTTGGCTACGGACTTCTATAAGGTGGAGGTCCTGCCCCAGTTGGGCAGCTCTAAATCCGAAAGGGAAACCCGTTATGCCCTACCTCTCTAAAGGTGCTATTTATAACTCCTAACTTATATGTATATATAAAGAAATGAGTAATTATAGTTATTACAAACAATTTTGACTATCGCTTCATCCACATACATCAGTCTCTTCATGACGCTCGCCGCATCTGGGTTTAATCCTACCTGTAGATAAACTGGGAACTCGTGGACGAACTCGATAATACTGGGCAATTGTGCGTCGGGGATGGGCTCCTTGCTGGTGGCCTCTTCTTCCAGCACCTCGTGCAGCAGCAGCTCCAGCGAATGGGGGAAGTACGCGAGCGCGGCGCACGAGCGCGCGATCTCCCACGCGTGCGAGCCCAGGTTGCGACGCAGCAGTTGTCGTAGGATTTGGTGGAGGTACACTTGGCTCTATGGAACGGTACATCGCATAAAGTCATTTAATGTAACACCGGACGTACTGTATCTTTAGAGGGACAACTAGCAGTCTCAAGTACATTACACATATCCTACTAATATTATAAATGTGACCGTTGGTGAGAATGTTGGTTTCCCATTCACTTTCGCACCAAGATATATTACTTTCTGGATTACAGGTAGGGTTTTTTTTTTTATATACAACAAGAGTGGCAAACAAGCATACGGCCCACCTGATGGGAAACGGTTACCGTAGCCTATTTACGCTCACGATACCGAAGGATCACTTGCGCGTTGCCACTCTGTGTTCGGAGAGTTATAGTGTGTTGGCAGCATAATGGGTTTAATCCCTCTGCTTCCAACAGAATGTAACAATCCTCTCCCCTCCCCAACTGGAAACCTTATTCACCGCGTAGGAACACAACACAAAAAATTGTGTTATTTGGCTACGGACTTCTATAAGGTGGAGGTCCTGCCCCAGTCGGGCAGCTCCGAATTCAAACGGGAAACCCGTTATGCCCTACCTCTCTTAAAATTAGGGTATTATTTATACCACAAAAAATCAATCAATGAAATTAAATTATTTCAACTTCTACCTTCGGTGTGTAGACAAATGTATCTATAATGTCTATATACATCTTTGTGGCATATGTAAGTAGTCCTCCTCTGCCTGCCAGTATAGACCAGAATATGCCTTGTTTAGTGTAAGTTGGCTTCGTGTGAGTCATACACTAATATACGTATAATGAGATATGAAATAGAATACTCACCGTTCTATTGACCACACAGAAAGGCAGTGAGAATACAGAATTTGAGTCTGATGTGTACAGAGTGGTGTCGTTTTCAGCGCCTAGCAAGATGGCGTCGTCAAACAGTATTGCTGAAACAAACATTTCTAAATTTAATTTCATGTTGAAACAATTTCTATTCAGTCTTGTCAAGCCAGAATTGGCGGACTTGATCAATAAATCACCCCATTCACCATTTTTTTTTTCAAGGTTGTCCGTCTTTACTTTCCAGCGACATGGGTCGCCGGAGAGACCAAACTATGATAATGTACATAAGCTCAGTGTGATGACCAGCTTTCGAACCTGCAGTATTAATAATCAATCGAGAAATAATGTAAAAGATAGTGCCATCCACGAAGACGCGCACCTCCAATTTCTAGTTGAGGGGGTCGCGGGATACGGGGAGTATGACCCGAGTCTATTAATTGCAGTGTGCGTGCACTCATAGGTAATCAGTGTGTGCCGATAGTACTCAGACATTAGGTTGCACACATACACTATAAACTATGAGGAAGAATAGTGGGGCATCTTCGCTGATGGCATTATCCATAATGCATCTTTGGGCAGATGTTGGATATTAAAGAATGTTGTTTACTCATTTAATAATATCTTTGTTTTTATCTTAAATTACTTTGAATTATGCCATGGTCATGCACAGGTAGCTAGAACATATACTGTACTTTCAAGCAGATGATTTCTGTATACTAACTTAAAACTCACTTAACTAATAAATATCTTAACATGTTGTTATTAGTCACACCACGAGCTTTACGGTGAAGGAAAACATCGAGAGGAAACCTGCATACGTCTGAGAAGAAATTCAAAGGCGTATGTATAGTCGTGCTTGAGTAACGGCGATGGACTCGCCATCTGTCACGTTGGCACCTAATATACCTCTGGCGGAAAGTGGGTGTGTGGGTATTACCTATACACCTCTGCCTACCCCTTTGGGGACCCTTGTGGGAAGGCGTGAGGATATATATATATATATATATGTTGTTATTAAGAGTTACACTTACTCAGCGGGTAGATATTGAGATGAAAAGGCAGCATGATTCTTTTGGCCATGAAGGTGTGCCGACCAGAGTCTTGATGGCGCGTCGTGTCCCTCATCAAAGGCAGCCACACCCGCGCGCCCCACGCGCCGCACCAGAGCCAAAGCGCGCGTGACAGCTGCGTCTGTGAGCCCCCGCTCGAGGCCCACACACTCTCTACGCACGAGGCGAGGACTGTTGCCGGTAAACAGCTGTAGGCCTGTTAAAAACCGTTAATATTATCAATAAGATTGTGGTAGAGAAAATGAGACAAAAACGTGGGCTAGCATGTCCGCTTCGAGATATGTTTGTCAACTCATATTTGAAACGAATCAAATAAATATTCTGGATATTCTCAATAGCATGCATACAAGTATAACCACGCCGTGTTATTTACGGGGTAGGCAAGGAGAGGAAAGGAGAGAGAGAGAGAGAGAAGGCACAGCTCTCTCTAGACTTACAGACAGCTTCCGTTTCAACTACGTTAATTCACTTTTCACTCGCTCTTTCACTCATCTTACATGCTCGCGTGTTTTCGAATAGGTACTCTGGATGTTACTATTGAAGATAACGATTGAGAAAATTACTAGTCCCTATTGGGCGCATCATGCACATATTTAAACCGAATCAAAGAAATTTTGCATTTTGCACATTCTCAATATCAATGTCACTATTTCATAATATCCAGGTACATTATAAGCGTTTAAGTTTCATCATCGACCTTAATTAGAACTAGATCCATACCTACTCATTAACATTCAATAGATTACATATTTCTATTAGCTAACAACTCGGTAAAGTTCAGGTACATCCATGAAAAAACATAACGTGAAACGATATACTTGTATCATATATCGACATCCGTCCGTTACTGTAGTGTCGACTTCTATTTTGTTGGAAACTATTGGAGCATATCACATCAACGGGAGGCTCAAATTGCGTCACGCTCTGGGGACTATTCTACGCATCATATTACCGCTATTAAAAAAAAAGTGGCCGAAAGCTCATTTACAAAATCAAGAGTTCCCGAGGCTTCGAACCCCGATATTCTGTATCTATAGGTTTTGACTAAGTAAATACATGGATTTTTTACATCACAAGCTTTGTGGCAAAGAAAATCATAGTGACGAAACCTCATATGCAGGTTACTTAAGACGAAATTAAAAATGCAAGTCAAGTTGTACATCTGAGAAGACGATAGACTCGCTATCTATCACGTTTGCACCTAAATGTATCTCCGCCGGATGTGGATATTATGTCACATACATACATATCATCACGCCGAGTCCCTAACGGGGTAGGCAGACAGTATAGAGCGCCAGTTCTCTCTAGACTTACATACCTCTTTCGCTTTATTTACCTATATCTGCCACAGGTTACAAATCACGAAAATTAAAGACCATTGCCGACATTAATATTCATCTTTTCGTAAAATATTTTTAGCTACCGGCCAAACAACAGAATAAGGATACATAAATTTCTCACGGAAATTATGTAACAGGATTATGTAAATCGCAATTAAATTTGACAAGCAATGAAACAGGCGTCCTGCGCAGAGGCCTCATTACATATTAACTTGCGTTTTCACTAGCGAAGGCTATGAAAATGAGGAAGCCTGATGCAATCTGCGTGCTTGTGTTACAGCAGCGGTCTCTAGCGCATGAAGTATTCGACATCCACCGAGCTTCAGGACATGAAGGTCAAACAAAATCGCCTATAAATAAACTCAAACTGCCCTTTTCCACTCAGTGCATATTTAACATCACATAGTCGGTGCGTTTCGGACGTAATGGATTACTACATTGCGGTGGGTGCTATTTTAAATCATCGTCATACATCCTACTTATATTATAAATGCGAAAGTCTGTGAATATATTTGCTCTCAATCACTCCAGAACAGGTTAACGGAATTGTATAAAATTTGGGACAGAGATAGATTATCAGCTAGATATTCTACAAAAACAAACCATTAAATAAAATTTTGCGTAGGTGAATCTGCGAGGCACAACTAGTAGTAAATTATAATGCTCACGTATTCGCACAAAGGAAGACTGCAGCGGTATTGCAGCGGATCTTTGTCGAAGTTCCTCAAGCACTATATACCTGTACTTTTTGATTTTTTTCTTAAACTTATAGGGTTTTCTTACTTCGTTTTCACTCACTATAAAGCTAGTCTAATGTATCACGTTAGGTTCAGAAATACTCCCATCGGTGATCGAATGTAATATTGCAGCAGGAAACGTCTTAAATCACTCGGCTACCACGGTTCATGATGTTATTAGTGAATGTAAAAATCTTGAATGTTACAGATATCGTGCCTGTTGGCTTTAACTGCATCTGTCAAGGCTGACGGTGCGTGGGGTGGTCTCGATGGACTTGTATACGCGCCTAAACATTCATCAGCGGATTATTACGTGAGCATTTTTCAGGAATAAATATCTTCTCCATATACCTACACGCCTTTCCACAAGGGTCCCCGAAGGGTTAGACAGAGGTGTGTACTAACCCTCTTTTCCAACCTCTGTTTTAACGGGGACAGATAACGAGTGCATCGCCATTTCTCAAGCACGACTAAACATGTCTTTGAATTTCTTCACAAACGATTTAATTTATACCAATATAAATAATTATCCGTCCCTTCCCTTTCAGTCCTACCCCAGATATGCCTTTGAATATGCTGTGAAAGATCCTCACACAGGAGATAATAAGGCGCAATGGGAGAAACGAGAAGGCGACGTTGTGAAAGGTAAATTTCGAACATGTTTGACTAAATACAAGTTATAAAACGAATAACCAATAGCTTTATAACATTATTTGTTTCAGGAGCATATTCCTTAGTTGAGCCCGATGGCAGCTTAAGAGTGGTGGAATACTGGGCCGATGACAAATCCGGCTTCAACGCAGTAGTCAAGCGTGTTGGCCCCAATTTGCATCCTACAACCATCCCCGCTGCGCCTATATACAAAGCACCGATTCCAGTCTTGAGCCACGGTCCAGCTCTTGCTCCCATCTCAGTAGGATCTGTGGCGAAATACAGTGGCTTGGCAAGCGCTCCTCTCATCACCGGCCCAGTCCTCGGAGGAGCAATATCAACGGCGAACCTATACAAAGCGCCAGCGGTATCCGTAGCCCCAGTTGCACCAATCCTACCAGCTCCCATCATCAAGCCTACGCCGATCCTATCAGCGTCTTTGCTACCCATTCCATACAACAAAGA
The DNA here is from genome assembly GCA_016069955.1 of Drepana arcuata. Taxonomy (NCBI): domain Eukaryota; kingdom Metazoa; phylum Arthropoda; class Insecta; order Lepidoptera; family Drepanidae; genus Drepana; species Drepana arcuata. The sequence goes on from JACCPG010003527.1 coordinate 15,284, forward strand.
TACCAATTATCCTGGATCGTTGTCTGCTCCGTACCTGTCTGCGCCTATTATCAAGTCGCCTCCCCTATATACTGCGCCCTTAACGGGACCCCTTTACTCTTCCCTACCTGGGCCTTTATTTAAATCTGGACCGATATTGTCCGGACCAATCGGAGCGGAAGGTTCGCCATTATGGAAAGACTCGATAGGTCTTTCAGGACTGGGACTCGGAGGCCACCTAGGAGGCGGACATTGGGATGATCTGAGACTGTTGGGGAAAGGACTCCTACCATCATGGAATCAACACTTAGACTATTCTCTAGCTGATCTGAAACACTAACCAACGTAACCCCTGGGAAACCGATTCACGTCTACAAGTATTTTATATAAATTGATGTCACTAACTATGACTTAGCCATGCCGTGATTCTCAAACTGTAATTTATTTATTTATATTATAGGAGTCATGTAAGAACATAATTAAAGAACTCCGCTGTACGTTCGAGAAAGCTTTTTAATTCTCCCAATTACTATGATAAGAATAACCGGACTAAAGATCATCGATAGATATCAGTGAAGGTGACACATCAAAAGCCTATTAAGACAATTAACGACCCATCACGTCCAAATTAGCGTAAATGACCACGTTGTCTAAAATAAATAAATCATTCCTCCTTAGTTAATTCATATAAATCATCACGTAGAGTACTCACAAGGTAGGCTGAAAGAGTAGAGCGCCAAGATTCTCTAGACTAACAGACTTCCGCATCATCTAAATTCATCAGGCTCTTCATACATATCTATATATCTATCTATTATAATAATAATAATATCTATAATCTTCAGTATAATTGTCACTTTTTGACTAAGTTTTATGTTTATGAGGTACAGAGAACCTTACTCATCTTTACTTAAGCAAAATTCGATCAATTCGTATAGATTTGAGCTCTCTGAATGAAAAGATCACAAAGCCGAGGCACAATAGACCCTCTTAGCCATAGCAGTTGTTCTCAACCCAAGAAACAAGTGCAGAATCATTTTGAAATAAGATATAGATGAAATTATTCGTTCCACTTTTGAATGTCATCATAAGCGTGGATACAATTACAACACAATGAATATTGAAGCGTGATTACACGGTTCAATATAGGCCCAATTAAAATTCTAAACGTTTTTACAGCCGAATACCGTTGTCATGTAACAAAGGGCGTGACTTCGACTTGTTCTCGGCGGTGGAACGGGTTGCACTGGCCTGCAACTCATCGCATTATGCAGCAGTACACTTATAAAAGGATACTTTACATTCAACATATCATTCCACATCATAACAGCTAGCTGACAGAATGAATCGCCTATTAATGGTAACTAATACCTTACTTTGGTTTTACATTTGCAAACATATTTTTGATTGTTACAGTTGTTTCTTTGTATCAAAGTGTAACTTAAATTATTTGAAATAATTGAAATCCTATTAATATTATAAATGCGAAATTTGTGAGGCTGATTGTTACGAAACCCACGCCTGAACGGCTAAAAGAATTGGATGAGATTTGGAATCGAGATAGATTATTAGCTGGATTAACATAGATGTATATGTAGGTTTGCTGGACTTGGATTACTTTGTTTGATGTCGAGAATATTATTGTTATTTCGTTTGATGAGTATATTTTAATACAATGCCAATATATGCTTGACAGATCGTGTTCTCGTTGGCTTTGGGCGCTGGTAGCGCTAACAGCGGCGCCGCACCTGTGGTCCCCGTCGCCACTGGCACTGCAGTGAGTATTGTTAAGGCACACATTCGACAAGGACATTAGAAGGACCAGTCCTAATTTTAATAAGGACCACTTCCCACCAACCTTCCCATCCTCCTACCCGCCTTTCGGTATACGGAGAGAATCAATGCGAACGCTCATGATGACAGCGTTCCAGAACCTTGGTTCGTTAATTTTATTAAATAAAATAAGGACCAGTCCGAATTTTAATAATAATAATAATAAATACCTTGGGACAATTCCACACAAATTGACCTAGTCCCAAATTAAGCAAAGCTTGTGTTATGGTAACTAGACAACGATATATTTACTTATATAGATAGATATATACATAAATACATAGGACATCCAAGACTAAGGTACAAATACTTGTGTTCATCACACAAATAACTGCCCTCAGCGGGATTCCAACCCGCGACCTCAAGTTTCGCAGTCAGCTCTAACCACTAGACCAGACGGTCGTTAATAAGGACCACTTCTAATTTTAAAATGAACCAGTCATATTTTTATAAGAAAAAAATTTTATTGGCAAAAGCGAAGCCGATAATAGCAACGATTTTAATAAGTACATTAAACCGTACTCAAACCGATTATTGAAAAGAGAGGCTACCAATAGACAAGATACCGATAAGTTCATTACTTCCACGTTCTTCATAACTTTCCAGAAGTTACGCGAAGGGGTAGGCAGAGGTGTGTAACCCTTATTTCTCCGGATATATTTAGGTGCCAACGTCGACAGATAGCGTCGCCGTACTTTCATCAAGCACAACGATACACATATAATCTGTATTTCCTTTAACTTCAAACAAGGTTTCCTCTTGCCTTCTTGCATTTCCCTTCACCGTGTAAAACTCATTGTTTGACTAATCATTGAACTTAAGTTTTTTTTTTATATTGCAATCTGTCATGTGGGACATTCGGCAATCTTTTTGTATATTTAATGACAGTGCAAGGTACTTGTCCAGTTATAAATCTTTAAATTAGAGTAAAAATACAGTCGAAATACGAACTGCAATCTTTGTGTTGCAGGCGTCAACTCGAACCACTCGGCCACCTTTTAACCTCTGGTATCTAATAATGTCTAAAATTATATTCCTAGGACTACCCGCGGTACGCGTTCAACTACGCAGTGCACGACCCGGTGACAAAGGACAACAAGGCGCAGTGGGAGGTGCGCGACGGGGGCGCGGTCAAGGGGTCGTACCAGCTTGTGGAGCCCGACGGCAGCCTGCGGATAGTCGACTACGCCGCCACCGACGCCGCGGGCTTTAATGCCGTTGTGAAGAAAGTTCAACCAAGCCTGCATCCAACACCAATAGTAGCTAAAATTGCCGGTCCTCTCAAAGCTATAGCCGGACCAGTTAATTACGGATTCGGCGCAGCGCCTATCAACCATGGAGTGCCGAAAATACCTTCGCTGGGTCAATGGAGTCTCCCGTGGGATCCTTTCACACACTCGTTCGGCGGATGGGTGCCGCTTACCGCTCCGCTGCCCTCGCTGCCATTAGGGCCGTACGCGACCGTATTCAGCAGCAAATATGTAGACGGTAAACTACACAAATGGGTCACAGGTCCTATTCCTCTCATCGGCAAGACACTGTTGTTGAAAAAGAAGCACTAGATATTTATCTTTATTTACAACATAAATAAAGCTAAGTTCCTTCAATCAAAGAGGTGGAATCATTAAATGTTTATTTTAAATTATGTACTGGACTTGTCTATGGATGGTTGTCTACAGTATTTTTTAACTGCCTAGTCTTTAATTTAGTAATTAAATATTTAAAAACACATTTTTTCCATTATGATGTAAACTAAAAGTACAGATGGCAAGCTCAGTAATAAAATACCAAAGAAATAAACATGTTTTTGAATACCGTGCAAGTATATATTACCTATCTTCATTTACATTATGACTACTGTACTAATTGTTAAACTCGTCGACATTACAAGGTTATGTCTTGAATAATAAGTAATTTTACACCTGTTCAGGGTGTGCAACGAACTGAAATAAATACAAAAAAATATGCTTCTATAGTCGTGCTTGAGTAACGGCGACGGACTCGCCGTCTGTCACGTTGGCACCTAAAATATATCCCTAGCGGAAAGTGGGTGTGTGGGTACTAACTATACACCTCTGCCTACCCCTTTGGGGACCCTTATGGGAAGGTGTGAGGATATATTATATGCTCCGTTATCACCCGCGTCAAATTGGTTAGTGGCTCTCTTAGGTAGTAAGTAGCATGGCCATACATAAATAGCCTTCCTCAAAACACACTGTTCTTCCTAAGATTAACGGGTTAAAATAAAACCCTGCCTTTTTATAATGTAAGTATTGATAAAACACTGCAGTCTTTGAATTGCTAGCAAGCTGATACATATACAAGATAAATATATAAGCTGATACATATCTTTCTCTGCATCACCCAAAGGTTGACTGGTAGAGAATGCACACGGCATTAAGTCCGCCTGTGTAAATAATTTTGCAGGAAGTTTTTAAATAAATAAATAAATTGAAAACTTCTGATAGTGAAACTACTCTCTGCGCCGCAAATACTTATATAGGTATGCTTTAGTGAGCAAGGTGATATAAAAATATTTAACACTATGAGAATGAGATGGAAATTCACAATGAGAACTATAATGGAGACAAACATAAGAAATTCAGTGATGAATGTCAAACGCGATCACTGATAGGCGAAGCGTAAAATCATACCTACCAATAGCCTGCTAATAAATCCAGTTTCATTGTGCATAGAATGCTTGCTATAAATATCAATAGACTATGTCCTTTCCGAGGATATCATCTATCTCCTAGCTAAATTTAATTGACATCCGCTCAGCCGTTTAGTCTTAAAGAGGTAATACACACTATAATATTCACTATAGAAACTAATGAAACTATAGATATATAAATGTCAAACTCTGTCTGAAATTACCTTGATGAATTGCAATAGATGTATGATTCACGCCCCCACAACAGCCAGTAAGGCAGGTTTATTCGGGTGTATTCCCAGGACAGCTATTCCGGCCGACTTCATTATGTACTATGCACTTACCTGACTATTAGAAGATATTACAAATTGTCTAGCACATTATCTACATACATATCATCACGCCTTTAGTCCCTCTAACGGGGTAGGCAGAGAGTATAGAGCGCCAGTTCTCTCTAGACTTACATACATACCTCTTTTGCTTCGTTGTCTATCCCGCTACATATTCATTAATGGACATAGGTTCGGTCTTAGATGGAGTACGATTATTTAATAAGCATATTTGTTTGGTATTAAATATAACCAAATTTTATCAGTATAATAAATCAGTAACCGATACCTAAGAGAGTTCTTCTCTTAGGTATCGGTTTAGTTCTGGTTTAGAGTCAGATGATTAGAAATGAGAACATTAAAACTTCATTTGTACACATACAACAACTCAATATGGTAAGAAGTCTCGAAATAACAAAACCTAGAGCGATTTATAAGCAGAGTATACACTGCATAGAGGAAGCGAGAGATTAAGTCCAGAGAGAACTTGCGCTCTACTCTCTCTGCTTACCTATGAAGGACTCGACCTGATGGTATGTCTGTATAAGTGAAATGTAATTGAACTATATAACTTTACGTGTTACGTGCTTGTGCGTACTACGTGTTGGTGGTAACTTTAGTTTATATTAAATACTAGCTGATCAGCGCAACTTCGTCTGCGTACCTAAGTACGAGTTGTTTCAGTAATGAATCTTCCGTGAATTTAAAAAGTATTATTTTAGCGATGAGATCGCAAAAACAAATAAAAAAATCAGTTCGCTGAGTTTAACTGTTCCTTAGGGTGCCGACCACGCGTCTGAGTTGCGGGGTAATTTTAACATTATGATATCTATCTTCTAAGATGCTGATTGAAATCATGTGATGTCAAGTACAATTTCGTTTACATTTAAATACTCGTGATTAATAAAATATTTATTTGGATAAGGATTAATATTATGTTGATAAAACATCTTCGGAAATAGGTAATGCATTGACTTCGAACAAATTTTATTACCATAAAAAAGGTTACAATTAGTCAATCTTAAAAGATAGACATTTGCTGTCGCGGACTTTTTTTTAGGACTTTTAAAGAGGAACAATTCTCTGATACATGATATTTGTGTAACTTAAACCGTTTACGCAGCGCACGCAATGGAAGCTCTCCAAAAGGAATATTTTTTCCCGTTGTGGCAACATTATTCATTCATTCATTGACATCATTATTGGTCGTAGCGTGATATTATATAGCCTAAAGCCTTCCTAGGGAAATGGACTATCCAACACACAAATAATTTTTCAATTCCAACCAGTAGTTCCTGAGATTAGAGCGTTCAAACAAAGAAACAAACATACTCTTCAGCTTTATAATATTAGTATAGATGTGACGTTCAATAAGTGTTCCTTGTGTCCCTTATGTTTAATAAAATATTGTGATTTTGATTTTGATTTTATAAATTACTCTTAAACAGCGCGTTAACAATTTGAAAAAAAAAACTTTTATTTTTTTATTATCGTTAATACGTAAATGAGCCGTGGTAGCCGAGGGGTTCGAGTAGTGGCCTGCAACGCAAAGATTGCAGGTTCGAGCCCAACTGTACAAATGATTTTGATCTGACCGGTGTCTTTACGGTGAAGGAAAACGTTGACGGCAATCATTTACTATTTAGACAAGAAATTCAAAGACATCTACGCTTTTGGGGATCCTTGAATAGCGTGAATACAAGATATACATAATATAACCATTAAGCCGACAGACACAGGATACGACCCTTTACCCTGTATTCATTATCACAGATCCGATCTGTTACCTTATCTACAATACTAACGACAAGAATATAAAAAAAAAACTTTGCTTTATACATGTAATCAAGTGTTACCTTGCGAAACTAATGAGCGGCACGTCTAACACTTAAATCAAAGCCGATTATGATTAAATAACACTTGAATAACACAATTGGACACTTTGTATAACTGGAACAACTCCAAGCAGGATATTAAAATGAAGATGAAGCCACCCGTGAAAGGGTGTTTGACAAACCGGAGTGGAGTCGGGCCGAATAATTAGTGTAGTATAAATAAGCAGACTTTTGTTAGCTAAATTACAGTACACTTCGTTCGCTCCCTGGAATACCTTGCCAATAACCAGCAATATGTACACGTACTTTGCGGTAAATTACATTTTATATACATTCGTATTAATAAAAAGTTGTTCCCGCGGTTTTACCCGCGTAAATTTGAGACAAAATATGAAAAATATTTTATTTTATAATCCAGCTAATAAATCTATCTTTGTGCCAAATTTTATCCAATTCCGTTCAGCCGTGTCACCAAGATCCTACAATAAGGACATGGCCTTCACAATACATCACTACCTTGTATATGAGATTATACATCTCTGCCATTTGTCAAATTCCAGGTGACTTGCCTGTTGGCATCTGCGGCAGTCGCAGTGGCGATGCCCCCTGCGACACTCTCGCTGATGCCCATCACGACCGTTGATACAATTGTGAGTACATACATATGTACATTAAATAAATAATAATATATATATATATATCCTCACGCCTTCCCACAAGGGTCCCCGAAGGGGTAGGCAGAGGTGTATAGGTAATACCCACACACCCACTTTCCGCCAGAGGCATATTAGGTGCCAACGTGACAGATGGCGAGTCCATCGCCCTTACTCAAGCACGACTATACCATAATAATAAATAAATACCTAGACAATTCCACACAAATTGACCTAGTCCCAAATTAAGCGAAGCTTGTGTTATGGTAACTAGACAACGATATATTTACTTATATAGATAGATATATACATAAATACATAGGACATCCAAGACTAAGGTACAAATATTCGTGTTCATCATACAAATATCTGCCCTCAGCGGGATTCGAACTCGCGACCTTAAGTTTCGCAGTCAGGAGCTCTAACCACTAGACCAGACGGTCGTCAAATTACTTGTTACACAAATTTACACGAACAGGCGTTAACAGCGCTCGTATATGTTATATGTAGGATAAACCGTACAAAACTAACTTATCATAAGCTTTCCCGAAAGAGTAGACAGTAGTGCTGTATACTCTTCCGGGAAAGCTCATTAGAAATGAGATGAGAGAATGAGAGCGTAAGGATATATAAACAATTTGTTTTCAGCCAAACCCGAACTATGGTTTCAACTACGCGGTGAACGACCCGTCGACAGGCGACAATAAGGCGCAATGGGAAACGCGCGAAGGCGACGTGGTCCGAGGGGCATACTCCCTCGTGGAGCCCGACGGTAACGTTCGCCTCGTGGAGTACCGGGCTGACCCACACACTGGCTTCAACGCAGTCGTCAAAAGAACCGGCCCGAGCGTGCATTCAGTGGCGCTGCCCGTAGCGGCCCCGATCACACCAATCATTACCAAGCCGATCGCTTCTATTGACCACATCGGGCATGGTCCCATACATGGATACGCGCCGATCTATGACGGGCACGTGGGGCCGATCGACCTCCACGCCCCGGCCGTGATCCCCGGCCCGGTGATCACTCCGGTCATCGAGACGGCGCCCATCATCGCCCCAGCGTTGGACTACCACCTGCCGATGCTCCCGTACCACGCGCCCTCGCCCTGGGTCTCCCTATCGGGTACTACATACGGCCACAAAGGCGACGTCCTCCGCCACTGGGCCGCGGGGCCCATCTCACTGGATGGCAAGACGTTAACCATCAAAACTAAGCACTGAAGCTGAAGCTTCAAATGTAAATAACTTATTTTAAGTTTAACTAACTTCTCCGTGTATAGGTAACCCCCTTAGTTACTCGCGGCGCTAGTGTATTCTTACACAACGGATCGCATTCATGTAAAAATACACATAGGTCTGTTTAGAAGTTAAGTATGATGGTATTGTCCACAGCAACGAAGTGTACCTGAACGAGTGTTACTCTATTGTAAATAAATGGAAAATTCGAACTAATGCATTTTGATTCACCGGCGCATGTTAGGTAATACTTACTATTTAAAAAGAAGTGTTCGAGATTGGAGTGTAGTCACGCGTATGATTAGGATCAATCGACATGCGTGCCGAGTATTCGCTGACACGGTCATACATAAACACGTTTTACTACATTGTTGTATAGACACGCAATAAGAAGTCGACAAGCAGAGTGGACGTACATCGTTAGTTATTCCTACTTTACTAAAGGTTTGTAATGTTTAAGGATATAAGCAATCGCTGACACTTATAATATAAGCTACACCTAATTTTGAATCAGTTTGCTTGAAAAAAGACCTTAATTCTTACAACATAGGTTTGCGTTATTGAAACGCATTATGCCTTCAAGTTGAATGTATGCTAACATTATTTTGGTTAAATTTGATAAATCGAAATAAAGAAAATAACTCACGGGATTATTATCATCGTCCATATCATACTCCTCCCTCTGCACCATCATCAACTTCCCACTGGCGTTTATGACCTGCAAATAAGTATTGTAACGACTTAGAAAAGTCCATTACCTTCTCAATTAAGGATAGTAACACAGAAATTTAATTTTAAGGAGGTGATAAATATGGAAAAAATTATATAGACTGTCTATTTTAAGCTGTGTGTGTTTATTAGCTACTCAACAAGATATAATGAAAAATTGCATACAAGTTACCAGGTGTCATAAAATGTGTGTGTAGGGTTGTGTATGGTCGTGTATGTTCGCGTGTGGTGTATACCAAGGAGTCCGGTTGCCTGTGCACGGGTAGCGCGTAATGTGTATGGATGTGTATGGTCGTGTATGATTGTGTATGGTCGTGTATGATTGTGTATGGTCGTGTATGATTGTGTATGGTTGTGTATGATTGTGTATGGTCGTGTATGATTGTGTATGGTCGTGTGTGGTGTATACCAGCGAGTCCGGCTGCCTGTGCACGGGCAGCGCGGCGCCGGCGCGCTTGTGCGGGGGGTCCTGCAGGCGGCACAGCGACGCCGACACCACGCACGCGGGGTGCGACAGCGCCGACACGTCCACCGCCTGCACGCAACGCATCTCGATCGCGCCCGCTGCGGCGTACATATCAACATTAGCACTACACCTCACAGCACTAAACCACCAATACATATAATCACGCCTCTTTCCCGTAGGGGTAGGCGGAGACCATTTCTTTCCACTCGCTATGATCCTTACATACTTCTTTCGCTTCGTCCACTTTCATTATTCTCGTCATACATGCTCTTCGGTTTAGGGTACTCTTGACCTGGCCTTTTTTCAAGACGTCGACGACGAAGACGTGCACTAAACCACCTACATATTACTGTGTGTGTATGTGTCTATAGACCACCAGCTTCAAACTTGCCGTTGTTCTTAATTACAATGGAAGAAATATTAAGCAAACTTTTTAGAGATAACAAATTAGTTTTTGTTTGTGGTGACTTCAACATTGATTTATTAGTTAATTCACCCGAAAAATGTAAGCTTATCTCATTGCTTAAATCATTCAATTTAAAATATATATTTAATGAAGCAACTAGAATAACAGCAACATCATCTTCATGCATAGATAATGTATTTACTAATTGTAACGTTAAAAACTCGTTCTTAATTAGTGGCATTAGGTCAGACCATACTGGTCAACTTGTATCTTTTGATCTAGGCAAAAAGATAGACTTTGCTAAAACTGTTCAAATTAGACCCCTTACGAAAAATAAATTAAAATCATTTAATGATAATGTTGTAAACAACCTATCAAACACTAGTTTTGATTCAAAGGACCCCAATATTAACTACGGCACATTATTTTCTAAAGTCTGCCAGGAATTCAATAAAATATGTCCTTTGAAAACAGTTAAAGTAAATTCTAAATCAAAATTTAGTGCATGGGCCACTGCGGGAATAAGAAAAAGCAGAGATAATTTATACAATTTATATTATGAAAAATCTCTAACTACAGATCCAGCTTTCCATAATTATGTTAGAAACTATTCAAAAATATTTAAAAGTGTCTGCGCTCAAGCAAAATCACTATTAATAACTAATAAAATAGGTATTTCTAATAATAAAATAAAAACTGTGTGGCAAGTTATTAACAGAGAAACTGGAAAGACACAAAAACAAGATCAGAATGAATTGTCGTTGAAAATAGATAATCGGACCATTTCTGATAAACAAGAAGTGGCGGAGACACTAGAAAATTACTTCACGAATATTCCAGTGGAAGTTACAAAATCTCTCCCCTCTTCTTCGACATTAGCTGAAGCTCTTTTAAAAGAAAACTTTACTGAGGACATACAAGACTTCAAATTTAAAACAATAAGTATAAGTACAATTAAATCCGCGTTTAAAAGTCTCAATATAAAAAATACTGAAGACTTATGGGGAATATCCGTTAAGGTTCTTGGAGATATCATTGAATCAATCGCTCCTGTCCTAGCAGACATATTCAATCAATGCTTGGACAGTGGCGAGTTTCCTGATCTAATGAAACATAGTAAAGTAGTACCAATTTTTAAATCGGGTTGTAAGAATGATCGCTCTAGTTATAGACCTATATCTGTGCTTCCAGCATTGAGTAAAATCTATGAAAAAATCATGTTGGACCAGATGTCATATCACTTCAACTCAAACGGCATTCTGCATAGTCAACAGTTTGGTTTCACGAAGCGTAGGTCGACAACGGATGCGGGAGTAAAACTCGTCACTCACATTCTGGAATCCTGGGAGAAGTCCCAGGATGCCATTAGCATATTCTGTGATCTCTCGAAAGCGTTCGATTGCGTCGACCACAACACACTGATATGTAAATTACACCACTACGGAATTCGTGGACTCGCTGCTGATCTTGTTCTCTCATATTTATCAAACAGACAGCAAAAAGTTAATGTAAATGGGGCGACGTCCTCCGTGTCCTTAGTCAAGATGGGCGTACCCCAAGGTTCAATTCTCGGTCCTTTTCTATTTCTTGTTTATATCAATGATCTCCCTTATATGATGGCCAAGTTATCGGATATTATTCTCTTTGCTGATGACACATCGCTAATTTTTAAAATAGATAGTAAAAATACAAATGTCTTGCATGTTAATGAAAGTTTAACTGTTCTCTCGAAATGGTTCGCAGCTAATAATCTTTTACTGAATCCAAACAAAACGAAATATCTTAAGTTCTCTTTACCAAATGTAACACAACGGGATCTGAATTTAAATCTTGACGGCAACAAACTTGATGCTATAGCGGAAACTGTATTCCTAGGAATTACCATCGATTCAAAATTGCAGTGGGGCCCGCACATTAGAACACTTTCCGGTCGGTTAAGTTCAGCTGCGTATGCAGTACGGAAAATAAAGCATTTAACTGATGTAGCCACAGCTAGGCTAGTATACTATGCTTATTTCCACAGCATTATGTCCTATGGCATTCTGCTGTGGGGATCAGCGGCGGACGTTGACTCAATTTTCATTCTACAAAAGAGGGCGGTCCGCGCGATCTATGGCA
>JACCPG010003529.1:0-22018 GCA_016069955.1 Drepana arcuata
ATTAGTCACCACGAGCTTTACGGTGAAGGAAAACATCGAGAGGAAACCTGCATACGTATGAGAAGCAATCAAAAGGCGTATGTATAGTCGTTCTTGAGTATCGGCGATGGACTGGCATCTGTCACGTAGGCACCTAAAATATAACCCTGGCGGAAAGTAGGTGTATGAGTACCTCTGCCTTCGGACATTGCCGGTTCGATCCCTGTTAGTTGTACTTAAAAGTTTTTTTATTAATGTATATGCGCCACGAACTTCACGAAAGAGAACGAAATCAAAGAATTTCAAATGTGTAGAGTCTTGCGATATGTTTATATCTAAAACGAGATCCATGTGCTAATATACCTCTGCTAACCCCTTTGACGATCCTAATTGAAGATGTGAGAATATTTCAGCTGTGATAAAATTATTTGCGATAAATCCTTGTTTAATATTTCGACTCCTCTAGCAAATCCGCAGAATGTCCGCGTAACAAGTTACCGCTAAGTTGTTTGTTTTGCTGCGTCAAGCCAATCTAAGTTACGTTGACAACAATTATAAGTTGGCGGCCTGTCATTGTTTTAATGTTGGCACACTTGTTAACTGGGTTCATTCTGGAATTGAATTTTAATTGACGTCAAATATATCTTCCAACCAGAGACATGAATTTACGAAATATTTCTCTTAGGTATACGAAAAAAGTACTTTAAACAGACTCGCCATATGTCTTAATATGTAATTATTCAACGGGAATAGATATTTTATTTATAGACAATTGTATCCCACTGCTGGGCAAAGGGAGGCCTTCTGTCCTTCCACTCCCCGCGATCGTGTGCTACCTCCGACCAATTACTCGGTGCATGTCCAGTTCGTTCCGCCATCTTTTTCTTAGTCTTGGGAATAGATATACATACAACTGGAATATATATAGCGGCCGATCTACGAGCCTAAAAGTTTGTCACAAGCCGAATTAAGTACGTAAATGAGAAGTTATGAGAAGCAATGAGATTCATAATTCTTAAAGGTTTTTAACATTTATCTGTCTGTCTGTTTGATAAATGTTTTGATGTTTCTTGACTCGGGAATAAAATGGACAAAACTATTTTATCTAGCTTTCAGCCCGAGATATTCACTTATATTTGAATATTCCATAACGTGTTGTGATTTATAATCTCGCGACAATGGGCTCATTTTTATATGTTAATAAGAATACAAGGACATTTATTCCCAGCAGGGTGTAAAAAAAAAATTCTTGAAAATTATGACTGAATCCGAAATTCAAATTGCCCGAGGATCACCTTACAGAATGCAGCTAATAGGAACTGCTTCGGGTATGAAATCAAAAATCAAAATCTTTTTATTTCACATAGGCCCAGGTGGGCACTTATAAAACGTCGAAAAAGAAGCACGGTTTCGGGTTGGTCGCTTCCATGGAGAAGAACCGGCAAGAAACTCCATGGTTACTCTTTTCAAATCATTAGGCATAAACAATATTTTTTTTCGTTACAGCAATAGTACCCAAGTATTGGGGAACAACGTAGGCCCGACAATAGCTCGTTGCTTACTATACAAAGCATACATAAAACAAGATAATTAGAACAATGTTAGCAAGATCTAAGAATCCACAAAGCCTACAATGTTCTCACATTCACAAATTAGACAAATTAGGGGATAATATGGGAATGCCCTGGGAAAGGTAAGGTATCCAGAACTACGTAAAGCAAATATTCTAGTATAAGTTTGCTCCCTTATTATTATATTATTATTATTATTATATAATATATCCTCACACCTTACTTACCCACACACCCACTTCCCGCCTGAGATATATTTAAGGTGCCAACGTGACAGATGGCGAGTCCGTCGCCGTTACTCAAGCACGACTATACATTAGCCTTTAAATTGCTTTTCAGACGTATGCAGGTTCCCCTCGATGAATTCCTTCACCGTAAAGTTCGTGGTGTGAGTAATCACAGTACTTAACTTCAGAAAAACTCATTGGAACAGTCAGGGTTCGAACTTGCGATCTTTGTCGCAGGCAGCTACTCGGCCAACACGGCTACAAATTTTATACATCTTCTGTATATTCCTTATTTTAAGTGAAGAGAGTTTATTTAGTCTGTATCATAAAAGTTTATGGAAGTATCGTCTATAGGATGGCTAAATTTGAACACCTAAATTTGTGGTAACCGCTGAACTTTGGCCGTATAAATGGGAGCATAAATCACGACTCGTACTGTTTTTAACAAAAGTTTTATACAACGCTAATTTTACAAGCACAGTGTGGCCAAATGAGGTTCTTGGCCAAGTACCTACTGACCGTTCCGTCGTACATTTCTCTAACTTGCTCTGTATGCCGTCTCTGTCGCACGTGTGGTGTCTATATATCCGTCTCATCTTAAGTTTGTAGACAAAGAATACCTTTCTGTAAGTGGAGGTCGGTGTAATACGTTTGTCTTTGAAGTTCCACTGCAATTTGTATTTTAATTTAGGGGTAATTATTTGTCATGTTTTCTACTGATAAGGGTTTGAATAATTTTCTATTAAACCGCAAGTCAAGGGTTCCTGAAAGGGTAGGCAGAGGTATAGCACCCACTTTAAACGGGAGCTAAGGTGCCAACCTGACAGATGGCGAGTCCATCGCCGTTACTCAAGCACGACTACATACGTCTTTGAATTGCTTCTCAGACGTATGCAGGTTTCGTCTCGATGTTTTCCTTAGTAAAAATCTCTTATAAGATTGGATTATAAAATCTATCTGGACCCATATTGAACATTAGGCTAAGGAAGTACATAGACCCTAACTCGGGTCGCAGGGAGCTTCCGTTACCAAAAACCTAATCCAACCTTTTTCCGTGCCATTTATTTACACTGCAGACAAAAGCTTAGATAAAACAACGCACGAGAAAGTTGCAAAATGTAGTTTTTTTTTTAATTCCGACTGAGCAATCCCATTAATTGAGACACGGATAATAAGTTTTTCAGCCACACACTTTTGAAAGTCAGTAGATTCCTGTCGCGTGTTTCTACGCTTCTGGCGTTAGTGGAGGAAATACGTAAGTACCGGAATTCACGTCTCTACTAGAGATGCTCTGAACATAATATACCACACGAAACCTTATCTTTAATATTTATTCTTTAATAATTCTTCTGTGCGTAAGTGACTGTAGACTCCTTAGCAGGTGGACTGTTTTTGATGTTTCTTTTGTATTTGAGAATGGTGTAGATTCACAATTGGACATTTGGCGCTGCGATCTTGTTTCAGGAACGCCTTTGAAACCAGTGGCATAAGGGTGACATATTAAATTACACATTATATTGACCCTGAGCTTTACGGTGAAGGAAAACATCGAGAGAAAACCTGCATACATTTAAGAAGAACTTTGGCGTATGTATAGTCGTGCTTGAATAACGGTAGCGGACACGCCATCTGTCGTGAAGATTCCAAAATATTTTGAGTTTGTCTGTATGTTTGTAGACGTATCAAGCATATAAAATGTCAATACAACTTACGAGACACTGAAAAAAAAACAACTGCCTATCCCGTTAGGGAGTCGGCGTGATGATATGATGATGATGATGATGAAAAAACCAAAGCTAAAATTCCGGCTCAAACTAGTTTCTGTTGTAACTAAACGTTACGGAACAGCTTCTGGGGTATATGAAGTTTTTCCATAGCCATAATTTTATGAGGGGATCACGTGACGTGTAAGCTGTAAGCTTGAGTGCTAGACCGGGTTAAACACCTGAGACCAAGGTCATTAATGGGATAGCGGGTAACGTACTCGGTAAGATAATTGAGTTTTAACGCGCGTCAGTGGATGGCTTTGTCGACCATTTCGGCTTAATATCATCGGCCTTTCTCTCCGATCTAAGCTGTATATAATGATAAAGATTTTTTTGAACAATTCCTCTCAAATCGACCTAGTCCCGACTTAAGCAAAGCTTGTACTATGGTAATTAGACAACGATATATTTACTTATATAGATATATGTATACATAAATGCATAGAACTTCAAGACTTATGGTGCAAATACTCGTGTTCATCACACAAATATCTGCCCTCAGCGGCACTGTTTTCCACCAGAGATATATTTCTAGGTGCCAACATGACAGATGGTGAGTCCATCGCCGTTACTTAAGGACGACTATGCATACTATACGTCTTTCAATGTCTTCTCAAACGTATGCAAGTTGCTTCACAATGTTTTCCTTTACCGTGAAGCTCGTGGTGTGAATAATCACTATACTTTAGTACAGATAAAACTCATTGTCCGAGTCGAGATTCGAACTTGCCATTGCAGGCGACTTGTACCGGCAAAGGTTCAACAAGCTTTTTGACTAATCGGACGGTGACGACTGTGAAATATTTTACCTAACTCTCAAATTCTAGCATTTACCGCTAAGGGTGTGAAACGGCTATGAAAATTAAAAAACCCATTTTCCTGCTTATGCTATGAACATTTTCCCGGGAATTTCCCACCTGCTCTCATAAAACTGCCACAGAATCGGCTCCATAAGGGTTGGAATAATTAAATACTCTGGACCGACTAAGTGGGGTTCAAATATACATACGATTAGCTTTCTAAAGTCATATTTGTGCATTAAAATTTCAGTATATAGTATAAGAAAAGCTATGTTGAACCTTTGCTGGTTCAAGTCACCTGCAACGTTATTACACGTTCGAATCCCGACTGTACCGATGAGTTTTATCTGCACTTAAGTATAGTGATTAATCAAACCACGAGTTTTACGGTGAAGGAAAAACATCGAGAGGAAACTTGTATAGGTTTGTGAAGAAATTCAAAGACGTATGTGTAGTCGTGCTTGACAAACGGCGTGGGACTCGCCATCTGTCACATTGGCCCCTAAATATATCTCTGGCAAAAAGAGGTTGTTTTTACACGGCAACACTGATGATGATAAATAATATCATAGTTCATATCTTCTGAGACGTTGAGTGTTTGAACCTGCAACCTTGATTTTGCAGGCGTCAACTTGAACCATTCGGCCGCCACGGCTCACGTCTTTGTGATTATGAAAAGTTAATCAAAATCAAAATCAAAATATTTTATTCAACGTAACGTACACAGGGAACACTTATTGAACGTCATATACTTGATACAGAAAAATACCTGCCAGGAGAAGAAACGGCGTAACAAACTTTAAAATTACGTTTTGATACTTGTGCCTAAGAAAGCTTACATATATGTAAATCTTGAGAGAACTGGCGATCTATCTCTATCTCCCTCGTGCGAGACGGCGAGACTATCAAACCCTTACAAAATTAATATTGGTTAAAACATACTAATAATAGCTGCATACTAATGCATACTAATAACAAACATATTAATAATAGCTGTATGATTCGCCGTCGGTTAATTATTACTATTAAATTTAAATTACTATATAAGATGATGCTATGATTGCCTAGCATCCTATTCTATCCATGGTCCTAGCAAGTCATCTAAGTATCTCAATTGGTTTGGTATTCAAAGAAAAGCCGTTGATTCGCATTGTAACACTGGATAGCATTAAAATAATTTTGTATTATTGTAAGATATATATTTTTATAATTAATAGTTACTAATAGACTTTGAAACTATTAAGGCGTAGATTACATTTGAAAACAACTCATACTCCAAAGTCACACAATTTAGGTATAATAACATTATATATCCTCACGCGTTCCCATAAGATCCCCGAAGAGGTGATTAGGTGGAGGTGTAAAGGTAGTACCCACACACCCACTTTCCGCCAGAGATATATGTAGGTGCCAACGTGACAGATACGTGAACGATACGTGTTTTCAGCATCAGGCTCTTGGTCTAGCCATTTAACGAGAGCATCTCCAGTTGTGGTTCTTTGCCATTAGGGCAAACATTCTTAATACTTATATCTGGGTTTAAAGATTCTTTGTTTCTCAAAAGAATAACAATAATTCGCTTAATGAGAATAATAATATTTACAAATCTTAGATTATGGCAATTCGTACAAATAATTTTTAGTGAGATTTTATACTAAAATAAATTTAATGCGTAATAAATAGATAATAATAATAATATATTTATTTATTTATTTATTATATATATATATCCTCACGCCTTCCCACAAGGGTCCCCGAAGGGTTAGGCAGAGGTGTATAGGTAATACCCACACACCCACTTTCCGCCAGAGGTATATGATAATATAATAATATAAGTAATAAGAGCAAATAAATATCTCCAGACCTTATCAGCTTTTATCACTTTCGTTTCTTGCCTTTTCTAGTTTCACACCTCCCGAGGTCATGTCATAAACCCATCATTTTTAGACACTAAGAGACAAACGACCTGCCTGATTTAATTAAATTGATTTATTGTCCTTAATACTCAAAATAATCCACTACACGATTCCCCTTAACAATCATTAAGGGGAACGCAACGTAACGGCAAATTGAAATGAAACACAGACATCCATACAACGCTATTCCTGGCTTCGGATCTATTCTCTCACGCCGAGCCCACAATGGTAAAATTACCTACCTACCAACTTTGTCTTTCAAATGCCTCCTTCATCTATACAAATAAATAAAATTGGTGTGTATGTTTGTAATATTAAAATAACCGCTTATTACTAACTGCATATGGATGTTTACACGGTACATATACCAAATTTTTTTTTTTACAATTTATGTCTGTCTGTCTGTTTGTTCCGGCTAATCTCTGAAACGGCTGGACCGATTTCAACGGGACTTTCACTGGCAGATAGCCGATATAAAAATGAGTAATCTAGACTACTTTTATTTTAGAAACTATACAAAAACTTTTTTGTTAAATTCCACGCGGACGAAGTCGCGGGCATAGCTAGTTTCGAATGTGATGTTAATGTGATTGCCTTGCATGCTGTGTAATATATAAGTAATTATTAAGTAAGTAATTTGATGGGTATTATTTTCTGATTGGCAATCAGGTATTTTTAATAATTCGCCTATTCATACTCCTTCGTTTAACCTCTGCGTTAAAGTTTGTTTGATCTAGAGGTCATGACCTCTAAGTTCTTATATATATATATATATACTTAGAGGTCACTCATTGTATTCTTCTGTTTTATGTATAGTATACCTAATAGGAGTGCCCTGTAGTTTCAGCCGTTTTAAATTTAATTATGAGCCGTGGTGGCCGAGTGGTTCGACTGTACCAATGAGTTTTTCTGAACTTAAGTCCAGTGATTAAGTCACACCACGACCTTTACGGTGAAGGAAAACATCGAGAGGAACCCTGCATACGTCTGAGAAGAAATTCAAAGGCGTATGTAAAGTTGTACTTGAGTAACGGCGATGGACTCGCCATCTGTCACGTTGGCACCTAATATACCTCTGGCGGAAAGTGGGTGTGTGGGTATTACCTATACACCTCTGCCTACCCCTTCGGGGACCCTTGTGGGAAGGCGTGAGGATATATATGTATATATATTTTACGACATACACTGTTACTGTGACATTAATAATACCGATATATATTTGACATCAACACATCCATACATCCATACAAATATTAATTAACCAGCCGACAACCCCCAATGGCGAATGATCATCAATCATGACGTCACAGGTACAGTCGACTGCGCCTTCCGTTCGATCGCTAGCTAATTGTGGAAACCCGGACGTACGGAGCATAAATCTTACAATATTACCCCTGGTATTAAGCCACTTTGAATATTAATATTACGAGCAAAACTTAAATGAAAGAGCAAAGAAAGATAAAGCCTAACCTATGCGAAAGAATCTTTATATAAAATTGATCGAACACTGAAAGACGGGAACGTCAAGAGTGCTCGAAACATGCATGTATGAAGACACTGATGAATTTCGATGAAGCGAAGGCAAGTCCACTTCTCAATTCATTCGCCTTGCGTATTAAATACTAGCGGCTAAAGAAAATATAGCCTAAAACACTTAGAGTGAATGTAGCTTTCTAATGGTGAGAGAATTTTTCAAATCGGTTCAGTAGTTTCGGAGCCTATTCAATACATACATACAAATCTTTCATCTTTATAATGTTTATTATTAAATAAACGTGTAATAATATTAAAATACTTATTTTTCTTTTATATACGTACGTATTTTTTATCTAGTTTGTAACGAATAAGTCATAGGTACAGTCGGACCGTACTCTGCGTGTAAATTTCAACATTAACCCCCTCCCGATTACGTTCAGGAACCGTGCACGGATGATGGATAGCCGGAACTTGCCGGAACTTACCGGAATTTACCGGTACTACAACATTAAATGTTTGGAGACTAAGCGCTAGTGGAAATCGTATCTCCAATGTTCTGTGCGTAGGTTTGTCAAAGCTTATAGAGAACTAAATATGGGAAAGATTGTGCGTATGTTCGTTACTCTGTCACGCAAAAACTACCTAATGGAATTGGACGAAATTTGGCACAGAGATAGGTTAATAGCTGGATATGTTTTTTTATAGTTTAGAGGGTGTAGTTATAAAGATGAAGAAAGGCATGTTACTTTAGTGTGGACAAATAGAAAGGATGAGTGAAGAAAGACTGACGAAACAGATATACAAAGAGAATGTGTTTGCAAGACCCCAAAGATAGGATCGTTATGAGTACGTTGTTTTCCATGGTTCAAGCGTACTTGAAACTGGGATATGACGAGACTGATGAAGGAAGCACAAAATGGTCTGTAGGTATACGTAGTACTGGCGCTCAACCGTGTGTCTACCTCGTGAGGGACTGCGTGATATAATGTATCGTTATAAATGTTATTAACCGAAGGTTCGAACAATTTTAATCCCTGTCCTAAACCGCTGTTAACCTCAGCGCTAAGCCACCTCAGTTGAACTTACGTTTAGCCGCAAACTTTAGATACTGCTCCTCAAACTCTCCAAACTGCGTTTACTTTAACTTTGCACATACAGACGGTTATATTGAGAAACTGAGCCGGGCAAAAAGCTATTTCTTCTTCAAGCAAGTTTTTTCTTACTACCTTACTAATAAGACTTACATACGTATCATCACGCCAAGTCCCTAACGTGGTAGGCAGAGAGTATAGAGCGCCAGTTCTCTCTAGACTAACATACCTCTTTCGCTTCGTCCACATTAATAAGTCTCTTCTACTTAACTAATAAGAATAGGTATAGTAATAATAATATAATATATCCTCACGCCTTCCCACAAGGGTCCCCGAAGGGGTAGGCAGAGGTGTATAGGTAATACCCACACACCCACTTTCCGCCAGAGGTATATTAGGTGCCAACGTGACAGATGGCGAGTCCATCGCCGTTACTCAAGCACGACTATACATACGCCGTGGAATTTCTTCTCAGACGTATGCAGGGTTCCTCTAGATGTTTGCCGTCACCGTAAAGCTCATGCGACTAATCACTGTACTTAAGTTCAAAAAAACTCATTGGAACAGTCGGGATTCGAACTTGCAATCTTAGTGTCGCAGGCAACTATTCGAACCTCTCGGGCACCAGAGTTATTTATGAGCAGGAACTACACATAGTACATGATATATTAAATAAAAACTACTTAATTTTTTCGCGAGTGAAGCCGGGTGTACCACTAGGTTTAATTATTAAGCTCAGTTCATTCAATCATGTTCATACGCAGAGCTGCGTCTTCCAAGCCCCGCCCGAAGCTAGGGGCTAATGCATTATAATCTAACTAACGCCGGCATTATGCAATTATGCGCAAGCGCTCATAATAATAGACACAAGTGGCAGTAAGTACAGTCGCCTTGAATAAAAACACACGTGTGGTTCTATAATATTTTATTTATTTATAGCGTACATTTATATGGATACATACATTTTTTGTAATATATAATTCTTCTGTACGTGTGTTTGTACTTACTCTCAAACTTTTGTGTGCATGATTTGAAAATACTTCTGGACCCGGTAGATGGCGCTGCGTATTTAAGGTGCTATTGTTCGTTATCTTTTCACCCAAGCGAAGCTGTGCGGGACATATATGTGAAATTAAATACATTTTGGTATCTTTAATTCAATAAATAAGCTCCATATACACTTTGCTATAAAACTTAAAGATACATTGTTTTTTAGATCGAAATAACTTATGAAATGCCTAAAACAAAACCTTATTATAATCAAATAATTCATCTTATTATTTCAATTGTTTATTTTTATTTTTGTTTTGTTTCAGGTACGCCAATGAAACTTTTAGCTTAAATTTGCAGTCTGCAGTCGGTGTTTTCGTAAGTAAGTTAAAGCTAAGTAAAGTATTTATAAACATAACAAAACTCACGGAGTTTTCGACGTTAGTATGTTAGGTAGGTAAAAAAATCATGTCCCCAATTTGTACCTTTTCGTTAAAACTCACCATCACCTCTCCCAACGCTTACTTTTAATCTAATAACACCACAAACTAAGCGACGAAAGCCTCCTAATTGTGCGTTGTTCAACATTTAAAAACGTCAAAAATTCAATTTCCTTTGCGACGTAATGAAACGCCAAACGCTCGAATTCACACGAGACAATTTTAAAAATGTCATTTTTGTAAACGTCACGGGCTGAATATTGTATTTGTGAATAAAATGTTTTCGGAAATGGGCACATTTCGGCCTGTCAAAGAGCAGAACAGAGTGACAGGTGCAAAATTAAAGTTTATTATGATATTAATTTAATATTATATTGCGGGGGACAAAGGTTGGGCGCCTCTGCCTTTGATTTCCCCGAAATGAATGTTTATTAATTTTTAGTTGAATGGCAGAGGTCCGAAACAATGGGTCGTCAAGCGGAGCGCAGATTTATGGTGTTAAATGAATGAAGGATTATTGTTTTACAAGTTCTCGTGTAATTAAATTCGGTTATACGGATATTTTAAGCGGTAGTTTCAACTTGCTTATTGTCTTCCGTGACAAAACAACTTTTCACCCTTTCATCCCTTATTATTGAAGGCATAATACCAAAGAACAGGGTATTTTACCAATTAGTCACAATTCGTTTTAAAATTATAGTCACAGAATTATGTGACTATAATTTTAAATAAATAAACCATACATTGACGACCGTCTGGTCTAGTGGTTCGAGATCCTGACTGCGATACTTGAGGTCGCGGGTTCGAATCCCGCTGAGGGCAGATATTTGTGTGATGAACACGAGTATTTGTACCTTAGTCTTGGATGTCCTATGTATTTAAGTATATATCTATATATATAAGTAAATATATCGTTGTCTAGTTACCATAACACAAGTTTTGCTTAATTTGGGACTAGTTCAATTTGTGTGGAATTGTCCCAGGTATTTATTATTATTATTATTATACATTCATTAAAATAAATATATTAAAATTAGGTAAACTCGTGACTTTAGGCACTGAAATGAGCCTCAGATGAAATAATGTAAAAAAATACTGCCAGAAACTAGAAATTTCCAGTGAAGCAGTAAATATGTAGATACGTAATTAAAATTCAGTTCTAAATTCAAAACACAACACAAAATTTGTCATTAAAATTTTGTTCCAAATTCTAAATACAATTTGTAGCGAATTGTCATTCCAAATTGTACATTTAATAAAAATATTTTTGGATTTGTTAGTGTCACACACTGTCAAACGGTACCAAATTCACCGCTGGAGTCGCGTGCGCACAATGCATTTGTCAACGTATTGACAAATCCATTGTTGATAATAGCATTGCGCACACGCAGCTAAATATTTATGACCAATATGCATACAATAAGTCAATATTTTTATTGTATTCAAAATCAAATGAGCAGAGCGATTCGCCTTAAGCGTAGTACTTGTTACTCGAGACATTATATAGAATGCACAACAGAGATGGATGGCAAAAAAGTCCACATGTCAATCTTTTTGTCCTGTACTCCCCGTTGCCCGACTGGAGAATTAAATTATCGCTCTTATTGCTCAAGACATGGGGTTGTTATTCGCGGAGAAATTGTGTTGAGAGTTCGTAGCACTATGTTTGTATGTGACATGTCCCGCGACCGACGTCGCGGCTAATTTAAGTATACGAGGCAGGGCTGTCGCATTTATTTTAAGTGAACTGGACGTTTGCGCGTGCGCATGGATAAAATGAACAAATCGTTAGGAGATCTAATAACGTGAGAGACTTTTTATGGGACAAAGTTAGCAATTTATAAAGCCTAATAAAAAAAAAATAATATAAGTCGGCCGTCTGATCTATTGGTTACAGCTCCAGACTGCGAAACTTGTGGTCGCGGTTTGATTCCCGCTGAGGACAAATATTCGAGTGATGAACACGAGTATTTGTAGACTTGGATATGCTATGTATTTATATATATTTATGTATATCTATATAAGTAAATATATCGTTGTCTTGTTACCATAACACAAGCTTTGCTTAACCAAATTAACGCTAGGTAATTTGGTGTGGAATTGTACCAAGGTATTTATTATTATTACTATATGAACATTATTTATAATTCCCAGGATTCAAGTAAAGAAAAGTACAGCAATATAGTTTAACAACGGCATGTATTTTAGATCCTTATATTTAACCAAAGGGATTTTCAGTGTTCAAATACTAACCGGAAATGTAATATTCAGATTATATCACGACTGGGCAAGCTAGCACGATTTAGGAATTGAGAACGCTACATAGAATGCCTGATCTTAATCTGAGTTACTCGCTTGTAACTGCCTACTCTATTAAATAGATGATATTAAGCTGTAGTAGCCGATGGGTTTGATTAGTCCACTGCGGAATAAAAGTCGCAAGTTCGAATTTCCCGACTTGTCGGGGGAAAACTTGAAAATGACGTGGGGAAAATCTGAATAGGTTTGAGACGAAATTTCAGTCGTGTTTGAGAAACGTCGACGCACTCGCTATAAAGTCATCCAAACCTATCTCCAGCAGAAAGATGTTGGGACCTACCCCTTCGAGGACCCTTGTGGCAGACGCGTGGAGCCGTAGTGAAGGAAACCATCGAGAGGAAACACATACTTTTGAGAAGAAACTCAAAGGCGTATGTAAAGTCGAGCTTGAATAACGACGATGGACTTTTTTTTGTTGGCATCTAAAATATATCTCTGGCGGAAAGTGAGTACTATATATACACCTCTGCCTACTTCTTCGGGGACCTTTGTCGGAAGGCGTGAGGATATTATATGTATAGGTATCATCATTATCATATCATCATGCTGAGTCCCCACCGGGGTAGGCAGAGAGTGTACACTTACATACCTCTTTAGCTTCGTCCACGTTCATCAGTCTCTTCATACATGCTCGTCAGTTTCGAGTAGTCTTGACGTTCCCGTCCTTGAGCGTCCGATCGATTTGATCTAGGTAGTTGGAACGTGGTCTACCTCTGACTCTTGCAAAAACTTTTGCTTTGTATATCTATTTGTATAGGAGTTTATTTATTTATTATATGTCGAGTAGTGGCAACTGCCAACCCTAAGAAGTATCTACGATTAAAATAAATACCTATGCCTTTTTAATAGCTGCAGGCGTCCCTTCAACTTGGTTATTTTGAAACAAAACAGTTGTAAAAACAAAAGTAATTGTTCTGTTGAGCACACAGAGCAAAATAAAACACAGTTATTTGTAATAAAGTCTAAATTCGAGTATGGGAATCCTTTAAATGTTCTTTATAAGAATGGAGTAGAAAATAATTTAGATTTTATTATAAACAAAATGGTTTATTGCGGTATTAAAAGTTCGTGGTTTTTTTTATACGCGTATAACAAACTGTTTTTAAAAACATCCATAGACAAGTAGAAAGGCTTCTTCTTTAATACTAGCTGTCCAAAAAAAAACTTTCAGCTTCTACAATATAAGTTATTCCCTTTTACATCAGCTATCTGCCAGTAAAAGTCCCGTCAAAATCCTTCCAGCTGTTTTAGAGATTAGGCGGAACGAACGGACAAAGAAAAAAAATTAATATCTTAATTTTGGTATATGTACCGTCTTATTTTAATATTACAAACAGACACCCCAATTTTATTTATTAGTATAGATTAAAATAATCAATATATTCACTATTACATACATACATGTAAACATCACGCCGTATCTAGGGGTGTGTACGAACCTTTAATCACTTTCATCAGTCTTACGTGCTAGCTATTTCGAGTGGTCTGTTCTCATCTTTGAGTAGCTTATGAAAACTGTAACTGACTTGAGCCTACACGAACGTAATTATAAATGTAGAGTTTATAAATATTGCAGATCTATGAATTTGTTAATTACTTCTCTAGCTTTGAAGTATGTATTCCTAACGACTATTGATTTAGCTTCCAATCAAACCAGTATTACCCATTAGTATATACAGACAGGGGTCAACCCTACCATGAGGCATATTGCGGTAAATTTACTGCTCAGTAGAACATCAAAGCGCGCCGTCCTGACGCCGCACAGTAGTTAGGGCTGCCTGAATTCAGTTATGGTAACCGCATACTACCAGGCAACCATGTTCAGAAAAACCCGTCGGTACAGACAGTGGGCATGAACTTGTGATCTTTGCTTTGCAGGATATTAAACTACTTGGCAGAGAGAGTAGAGCGCCAATTCTCTTAAGACTACTAGACCTCGCTTCATCCAAATCCATCAGTCTATTCATACATGCTCAGTGTTGTCTAGTGAGTGTCCGATAGATTTGATCTAGGTAGTTGATACGTGGTCTTCCTCTACCTCTTCCACTTTCCCATTGTGTAGTGTTCTGTCAATATTTCTTCACTCATTCTTTCTTCTGCCTTCTTTCTGTAATAACATAGCCCCAAGTAAATACATAATTATACGTTAACATTGAAATGTTATAGTAATATTAAGTTGAACGAAAGTTGTGGAGCAAGCTTTGTTTGGGTCTAGAAACTTATTGATGTGTGTCTAACTAAATTAAAGGTACCTTTATTGATTTACGTACCTAAATAGTCGTAGGTACTATGAAAATTGTTGTATCCCGATACTAAGTATGCCCTTGGTTTCTCCACCTGTGTTAAAATTGAATTTTGAGAGAGGTAGGGCATAACGGGGGTTTTCCGACCGAATTTGGAGCTGCCCGACTGGGGCAGGACCTCCGCCTTATAGAAGTCCGTAGCCAAATAACACAATTTCTTGTGTTGTGTTCTTACGCGGTGACTAAGGTCTCCAGTAATGAGCTCTTTGTAGAAGGGGGAGGATTGTTATATAGTGATGACAGGAAAGGGATTAGTCCTATGATGCTGTCAACACAGAATAACTCTCCGAACATAGAGTGGCAGCGCGCAAGTGATACTTCGGTATCGTTAGCGTAAATTGGCTGCGGTAACCGTTTCCTATCAGGTGGGCCGTAAGCTTGTTTGGCACTCTCGTTGTGTAAAAAAAAATACTCAACCCCTTGGGTCCTCTAGCCTCTCAATGAACTGACTATCTAAAGATAATATTATTCATTAATAATATATGCTCACGCCTAGGAAGGCGTTCCTTTTAGGCAAAAGGATCACCGAAAGGGTAGGTAGAGGTGTCCACACACCCACTTTCCGCCAATGATATATTTTGGGTGCCAACATGACAGATGGCGAGACAATATATCTAAAGATTTTTTATTCAAATCGGTGCACTAGTTTAATAGACTATTTCCTACAAACGAACTCATGAACTTACAAATAATAATATATATAATATATCCTCACGCCTTCCCACAAGGGTCCCCGAAGGGGTAGGCAGAGATGTTTAGGTAATACCCACACACCCTCTTTCCGCCAGAGGTATATTAGCTGCCAACGTGACAGATGGCGAGTCCATCGCCGTTACTCAAGCACGACTATACATACGCCTTTGAATTTCTTCTCAGACGTTTCCTCACGATGTTTTCCTTCGCCGTACAAACTTTGTTATATTATAAAAAGTTTTAATATGGTCGCTACTTCTACTGCGTAGAATTAAAAAGTAGTATGTCCTTAAAACCTTAAGACCTCGACTAGGCAAACGTAGTGTAGAACGCCCTCCGACCAGGTGGGATGACGATTTGCGAAGGACTGCTGGCAGATGCTGGATGCGGCAAGCTGAAGACAGGGCGCTATGGCGCTCATTAGGGGTGGCCTATGTCCAGCAGTGGACTAGAGTGGGCTGATGATGATGATGATGATGATGATGTCCTTAAAGATGTTCGGTTCAATTTCGTCGACAACGGTCGTTGATATCAAAATCGCTTCTCGCCATCTGTGAGCTTAGATCTATTAAACTACTCTACGATTTTAATGCGGTTTTGATCAATAGATAGAGTGATTCACAGGTTTTCATGTATTATTTAGTTTTGCACTCCCCAGAGGGAAATTTTATATATAAAAGTACTATGTGAAATGGATAATATTACTCATATAAATATAAAGAAAAGTTAATGAAAATTGCACTCGGTGGCCAGGTGGTTCAAATTGTTTCCTGCAACTCAAACATTATACAGTTGAATCCCGACTGAACTAATCAATTTCTCTAAACTTAAGTACAGTGATTAATTACATCACGAGTTCACGAGCTTTACGGTAAACGAAAACGTCGAGAGAAAACTTGCATAAATTTGAGAAGGATTTCAAAGGCGTATATATACCTAGTCGTGCTGGAGTAACGGCTATCTGTCACTTTGGCACCTAAAATTTATATCAGGGAAAGTGTAAGGGCAAACACCCGTAGGTACTACCTACACACCTCTGCCTACCCTTTCGGGGACCATTGTGCGAAGGCGTAAATATATATATAGAAATGTAAGTTCGACGAGTCGTCCCGACTCGTGAGAGAGTTATATTGCCTTTGAAAATCCGCAGCTAAATCATATAGCTAATTGCATAATGTACCCAAATTAAGTCAATAAATCCACCGAGGCCAGCTATAAAAGCCGGAATATTGATATCGCCAATGGCTCTATACTCAGTAATGATATACCGTTATGTGGTAGCCAGTTCGATGCCCGGGGGGTGCAATTACGTGTATCAGAGGCAAATTTCCTCTAACGCTGACCTATGGGGCGAGGATGTTAGATTTAATATTAGTACGGGTATTGGATATGGCATTGTTCGAGTAATTTGTGGTGTTTGAGTAACGGTGTTTTAGAATTTGTACGTTTTGATAGAACCGCTCAGGTACAGAAACGATTCTGTTCATTTGAATTTGGAATTGTATGGAATCCATATTCAAGTTATGCGATTGATATACAAGCGAAATTTTACCTTACGATTTATGAGATTAAGTCCATAGTCAAATGTCGAAGCCAGTAATAACTTCGTTGCCGAGTCCGTAATTGTCGCAGTATAATTTAATTAACTCAAACATGGACTTAGTGTATTTTGTTATAGGGTTTAATTTCGCTGGTTTCTAATAGGAAATTCCAATGGTGGTTTCCGTTATGTGCTTTTGTAATCTATTGGACTTTTGATAATTTGATACGATCTCTATGCAGTGAAGGTATCGATCTCAAATGGGTACTTAGTTGAATTCTGACGCTGGTACCCATATAATTTGCCTTGGCCTTGCTTAACGGCATGGCTTCTATGGCCACTTCTTTTCCTAACATATATTTTCTTTAAAATAGTGGCAATGGAAATGTATTGAAAATGACAATTAATAAATGCGCCATATGCGCCATCCCCTTATGATATTAAAAAAAAAAGTGAAATAAAATTTGCAATAAATTCCTACAAAATTTTAATGCGCACAGTTAATACCGTATCCATTTTTTATCACATCGCACCAATGGTATTCAATCGAGCAACGAATGTAACACAACACCGGTATTCCGTACACAGCGCGGCAGCCGGGAATTCGACTAAATATTTTGTCACGAGCAAAGGAATGCGTCAATAGCGAACGATATTCAAATAATGAACTCCTAATTCGGTTGTTATCGAACTGGCATTTTTGACATTAATGTAGCTCATACATTAACTCATTCAAAATTGGAATCGAATTCCATTCCAACTTTGAAATTTAAACGTTCCATTCCATTTTTGAATTGTAACTAATAATAACATCCAACTATTTTATGACACTTGGATGTCAGATAAGAACAATAGAATCGCGGTTTCACACCCTTACTGAGTTCGTTGAACTCCGACTCACCACCTCCCAAGTGACTTGCACTTCTAATCAATATTTGCATTATGGTTTAATTTTGAATGTAGTCCGTGATTGTCATTTCAAATATGAGATATACTTTGCTTTCCTTGTAAAATATTGAACACGTCTTACTTTTAATCAGCAATAAACTAAATTGGTACATTTAATCAAAAGAAACTCCTCACGCCTTCCCACAAGGGCCCTCGGAGGGTAGGCATAGATGTGTATAGGTAGTACACACACACTCGTTATCCGCAAAAGATATATTTTAGGTGCCAATGTGATAGATGGCGAGTGCATCGCCACGGCTATGACGCCTTTGAATATCTTCTCAGATGTATGCAGGTTTCCTCTCGATGTTTTCCTTCACCGCAAAGCTCCTGGTGTGATAGCACTGTACTTAGGTTTAGAAATACTCATTGGTACAGTCGGGATTCGAACTTGCGATCATAGTGTTCAAGTAACTACTGTTATTAGAATAAAATAACTTACCAGAGCTAAAATCACAGCGAATTTGTGTTACACTTAGATTGTCTGTGGCTATAGTATTGTCTAGTCACACGTCTCGTCTAGTCTAGACTAGTGTTCGTGGAATCTAGAAGATTGATCCTGGCATTAGCATATTGTTAGGAAATGGGGAAATGGCTGCGTACAGTCGGACTCGAGTTGTGGAATATATTTTATTAAATATTAGCGGTGCTTTCCGGCTTCGCACGGGTGGGCATATTTTTTTTTTATTAAAGATAATATAGGCTATGTCAATCGAGGTGAATATAGCTTTCCAATGGTGAAGGATTTTTTCAAATCGGTCCAGTTCTTTCTTCTTTATAATCTTAATATACATAATTATATAAATTACGTGTCACGTTGTTTGTCCGCGATGGGCTCCTAAACTACTTAACCGATTTCAATCAAATTTTCACACCGTGTGCAGTTTGATCCAACTTAAAAGATAGGGTAGCTTACACCACAATTGGACCTGAGTCGCTGCGATCGTGTTTTAGGAAGTTTAACTTTTTCACCCGGGCGAAGCTGGGCGGTTAGCTAGTATTAGTATAGGTTTGTTGTCAACTCAATTATGTCAAAGAGCAATTAAATCGACTGTTTCTCTTTGATAAGGGCTCCCATAAATTACTCTATTTTTCTCCTACTAAAAGGCGATAGTGCTTCCCAACCTTTTCTAGGCAATGCCCCACCTTATCATTTCTAAAATGTTACCAATTACATTTTTTTTTAAATAACCCAAAGCGAAAGGGTTTAAGTCGTGTCGAGTCCATTTTTAAATTGACCCCTTAACTATCAAATTGCCCCCTGTGGGGCGTGGGCCCAACGTTGGGAAACACTGCAATAGACAGATCTATATGTCTATCGTCTTTTCTATCAAAATAACATGCAGCTATATTAAATGTGCAATGTGACATAAATAAAAGTAATATATTTTACTTACTTTACATTGTAGTCGACTGTAAATGCAGTAGACTGTACATACATTGTTTCCCAAGAAATGCCAACGTAGCTTCTCCCATTCTAGTGTTGCCGTATTCGCAAGCAGTTAATTCAACATATAGACAGCAAAGAAAGGAAAGATTTTTACTAGGCAAGGATTTAGGGAGTTTAAATCAGCGCGCTCTGTTTTAAAGGGTTTTTTGAACTTAAGAACAGTGATGAGTCACACCACGAGCTTTACGGTGTAATATCGGGCGAAAACCTCCGTCCGTTTGAGAAGAAATTCAAAGGCATGTCGTGCTAGAGTAACGGCGACTGACTCGCCATCTGTCATACACAAACATAATATAAACTGAAAGCCTGCTGTTTCTCTCTCGTTAAGTAAAATGTACTGACATTTACATATATACGGATTTAAATATAATAATAAATACAGCTCATGTTATTCGTAATGATGCAGCATCAATAGCCGAAAGAATTTTTAAAAGTGGTTGACTAATTTTTTAGTCTATCCATTACAAACAAACAGTCAAATATTTTTAAATATGACTTGCAGAGCCCCTTAGTTTTGCCCACTCTACGTTAACCCAGCTAATAAATAATTTATCTCTGTGCAAAATTTCATCACATTCCCTTCAGCCATTCTTGCGTGAACATTCTGACAAATAGCTTAGATAATTATATGTCTTAAAAAATATTATGTTACACACACCTTTCAACCTCTTTTATTAAGATGTGAGAATAAAAAAAAAAACAGAGGCTTAATTCACAACTGGAAGCACAATTAACTTCACCAATGATCAAACACATCCCAACCCGACGAAGCTCCTAGCTCGGGGCACTCAAGTTAAGCAGAACAATTTATAGGACACGACACGATAACGACACCGGAACCGGAACTGTGAGAATTCACGTGCGTTGTTAACGGCTGAAACACTGCGTCCGGAAGGGGTAGTTACGTTCTGAAATGTTTGCCCGCCCTTTGTTAGGCCCCTGTTGGATGCAAAATTCAAAAATGTCCCTTTTATTGCTTGCGAAAGCGCAGTTTTAAAGGCATTTAAAGGCGTCTGTTTGGACTGTGGGTATTATTTTTCATTTGACGGTTTGTGGGGTAGAAATGTGTGAAAAGTTGCGCTATAGACACGTACAAAAGAGTTCTTGTGATCAAGAGTAGCTAGTAATAATATATATAGCTTTACCCCTCCCCACGAGGGTCCCCGAAGGGGTAGGCAGAAGCGTGTTGGTAGTACACACACCTACTTTTCAGACTTGATAGATGTCAAGTCCGTCTCCGTTACTCCAGCCTGAGTATGCAGGTTTCTTGTCGATGTTTTCGTTTATTCCAAATCGCTGTAATTAAGTCCATAAGACATTGGTACCGTCGGGATTCGAACGTGCAATCTTAGTGTTACAGGCAACTGGAACCACACGGCCACCACTAAATTAGTATTGCAATTATTATAGAATATTATGGTCCATTATACATAAGTTCATTAAGCTCTCTAGAGCTAGCTATACTCTGCCTACCCCGTAAAGGACTGTGTATGATGACCTACCCCAAAGGGGTAAAGACTTTTGAGGTAAAATAGAAGAGAAAAGCGAGGAAACGTGTATCTATGTATCATGCTTGAACAACGACGACGATATCAAAGTAGAACCAACGATCCACGACCAGTTATAGTTCCGTACAAATATTTCGAACTCATACCTATAGCTACCTTTATATTACAAACATTGTAATAACAATAATTACCTCGTAAACTTAATCACAATTCAACACACAAAAGCTTTCGCACAAGAGTCAAACAACAACAAAACGCGATTCGAATTAAATTCTATCACAATAGCATCAAAGCATAATTTCATATAATAATGATTTCTATAGATTTTGTATGGGACATTAGAAACATAAGCACGGAACAATTGTTACAACCCCTGTCTACGGCGCCTTGGGACGTATTGCCAAAGATTAGTTACGTGCAAGTAGAAGACACAGTATGCTCGCATATCCTACTACGTACTAGAATACATGACGAGGAAGAGGAGGAATGAATTGAAAAATGGAAGCTTTGTCTACCCCTATTTAAAAAGGAAAGCTAGGAAAACAATTCGGGGACGTCTGATTCGCACTTGAGGACGTTAGTTTAGTTGATTATCTGCACTGATATCTTTATTTTCTAGACTATCTTACTTCTTACTAATATTATAAATGTGAAGTTTGTAAGTTTGGATGTTTGGGGCTGAACCGAGTTGGCTGAAAGTTGAATTGGTGATAGCTTATACCTAGGAATAGGACATAGGCTACCTTTTTTTTTAATTCTGCAAAATTCAAAGTTCTTATATTATAATGTATGATGCTCTTTCACGGCATAGCGGCTGAACCGATTCTAGGTGGTACATTTCCTAAGCTACTTTTTCGAACTCCACGCGGGCGAAGCTGCGGGCATAAGCTAGTAATCTATATTCTAAGCGCAAAGTGGGTGTGTGGGTACTACCTATACACCTCACCACCTTCGGGGACCCTTATGGGAAGGCGTGAGGATATATATTTATAATTATTATA
>JACCPG010003530.1:0-46088 GCA_016069955.1 Drepana arcuata
TCAGACGTATGCAGGTTTCCTCTCGATGTTTTCCTTCACCGTAAAGCTCGTGGTGTGACTAATCACTGTACTTAAGTTCAGAAAAACTCATTGGTCATTACAGTCATACAGTCGGGATTCGAACTTGCGACCTTTGCGTCGCAGGCAACTGCTCGAACCACTCGGCCACCACGGCTCGAGTAGTTAGCTTTTTTTAATATTTTTAAAACTTTTCAAACACTTTCCAATAAATTTCTTCTATTCTCTCTAGTCCAATTTATTTCTTTTTTATTGTTTTATATCACCAAATCGGCCAGTACACTTGAACATAATATTGTATACTCTTTGGACATAATATTGTTGTTCCTTGAGAGTCTGATCGTTTTAATGCTTGTTAGAATGTGGTTTTCCTTTGCCTCTTCTACACACTTTCGCATTGTATATCTGTTTCGTCAATATTTATTCTCTCATCCTTTCCTTGTCCAAACCAACGTAACCACAGTAAGCCAATTGTAGATTTTCACAAGTAGTGATAGAATATTATATTTGCTTATACATTTTCCTGTTCACACCTAAAAGTCGAAGAATAATATGTCGTTAGTGGACCACGTATACGCTTCGGCGGTAAAAATGGTATTTAGTACGCCCCGGGGCCGCACTCGTATGGTGAAAAGTTACCAAATTGAATTTTACGATACCCCAACCGAACTCCCTGTACACATCGTATCCATTACGGTAGCTTTTTTTTTAAATCAAACCGGTTTTTTTGAGTTCCGAAAGGTAACAGTTATATAACACTAGATAGCGTACAATAAAGTCGCTTCCCACTTTCTGTACCAGTATCTTTTAAAGTAAAAATATAATATATCCTCACACCTTCCCACAATTGTCCCTGAAGGGATAGGCAGAGGTGTATAGGTATTACCCATACACCCACTTTCCGCCTGAGATATAGTTTAGGTGCCAACGTGACAGATGGCGAATCCGTCGCAGTTTCTCAAGCACGACTTGACGCCTTTGAATTTCTTCTCAGATGTATGCAAAAAAGTAATTGGTACAGTCGGGATTCGAGCTTGTGATCTTTGTGTCGCTGGCAACCACTCCGCCAGCACGGTTCCTCTAAAAACTCAAACA
Source organism: Drepana arcuata (assembly GCA_016069955.1). Lineage (NCBI taxonomy): Eukaryota > Metazoa > Arthropoda > Insecta > Lepidoptera > Drepanidae > Drepana > Drepana arcuata. Next base: position 1,114 of record JACCPG010003530.1, read on the forward strand.
ATAAAATAAACCAGTATTATCAACATCTATGCCGTAATACGCACGTGTTCTCAATAAACTTTGCTGTTTATTTAAATTACCCTTTCCGACGATGTAAATTATTTTCACGGACTAATTGAAGCGCTGTGGATAAATCATAGACAAACAACCAACTGTTAGTCTACAAAGTTTGATAGACTATAATATTGCCAGCCTTATCTTTGCATTACAACGTAAAACTTTAAATTTGAAATAGAACAGGCAAGACTGTAGTAAGTAAATAAATTTTGATTCGTTTACATTTTATTGAAATATAGCGAGGACATAAATTTGAAATAAGAACATAACAATTCAGAAAATACTTATGAGTATGCGTATGTGTAGTTGGTGATACACACACACTAAACGATTTTACTAAATCATAAGTGATGCCGAATGGTTCGAGCAGTCGCCATCAACATAAAGAATGCATTTTGAAATCCCGACTGTACCAATGAGTTTTTCTGAACGGTGGAGAAAATCATCAAGAGGAAACCTGTATACGTTTAAGATCACCATTTTATTTACAGAAGGCAAGTACTTAAAGTAAAATACATACATACATATCATCACGCCGAGTCCCTAACGGGGTAGGCAGAGAATATGGAGCGCTAGTTCTCTTTAAACATACCTTTTTCGATGCGTCCACATTCATCAGTCTCTTCATACATGCTCGTCGGTTTCGTGTACTATTTGCGTTCCCGTCCTTAAGCGTCCGACCGATTTGATCTAGGTAGTTGGAACTTAGTCTTCTTCTGCCTAGTAAAATACGAAATTGGAATTAATTAAAATCTAAATTCAAATTCACTTAACCGTGATTTAAAATGACAGTTACAAAACGGTGCCACTCGTAGCATCGAAAGGTAAAGAACAAAGAAAGGAATCAATATCACGTAATTGCATCACTTTTCACTGCTCTGCCATTAACGTAACCCTTTTTTAATCCGGTTTTTTCCGGTTCAGCCCGGATATTGCCGGAGAAGTAACGGTCCACTTACCGGAATCTATTGAACGGATTCGTGGACACTAACTACTACTTTTCGCTTTTCCAACCCGTTAAATGGGTTTTAATAGATTGGCCACACGATATATATGGCCAATTTATTTTGTGTTTCCGAACGAACGTTTCTCGAAAGTGAACGAAGTGGCTAAAGTAAGGAGTGACTACCATAGTCTTACATAATTACTTAGAACTTGAGTGTTCTGTTTCTTATATGCGAGTATTTTGGGCTTTTTGTGTAGAGGCAATTTATTTTTGTATAGTTCACAATAAAGCCACTTACCAGCAGAAAAAGATACAGGCGCAATTTGAATTAAGTATTAATGGATGGCTGTATTCGCTGGGTGGTTTAATTTGTCTAGTGAACTGACACGCCGCGAGCTTCAGCTAGCCAGATGATTCACTGACCCGCAAGCGGCTTATGGTACACGGTCACCGCCGCCTATGGACGCAATGGGCTTGAGGCTAATCTTGGCTAGTAATTCGCCAGTACAAAGATAGATACCCCATGATTATGTCAAGTTATTTAATGAGAGAGTTTTTTTTTCTTTTTTATAATAGAAGAGTGTCAAACAAGCATACAGCCCACCTGATGAGAAACGGTTACCGTAGCCTGTTGACGCTCACGATACCGAAGTATAACTTGCGCGTTGCCACTCTGTGTTCGGAGAGTTGTACTGTGTTAGCAGCATAATAGGACTAATCCTTCTGCTGCCAACACATTATAACAATCCTCCCACTCCCCAAAGAGCTCATTACTGGAGACCTTATTCACCGCGTAGGAACACAACACAATAAATTATGTTATTTGACTACGGGTTTCTATAAGGTGGAGGGAGGTCCTACCCCAGTCGGGCAGCTCCAAATTCGAACGGACAACCCCGTTATGCCCTACCTCTCTCAATTAGATTAGAGAGAGAACAGATTTTTATATATATCCTCACGCCTTTTCACAAGGGTCTCGAAGGGGTAGGCAGAGGTTAGGTCAATGAAAATAAGACGAATTAATATAATCCGTAGCATTTGTATATCAACGTGATCGGCTTAATTAAGAATCTCAATTAAAAAGGGAACGTTTTGTACTTCTGTTTTGTACAGTCGAGATCGTAAACCTTCGTCAAATTCCAAATTCATTCCTTAATCAAACCGTAGCTTCGTACTTTTTAAACTAAAGTACCAAACAGACAACTGTACATATAATTATACTTTCTGGATATTTTTAAAAAGGTTCAATATAGCATACACATTGTACTTATTATCTAGTTTAATGTAAGCATGAAACTATTGCTAATGCAATAGTTTAATGTGTATGTGTAACCTGGGCCAATGCCTAGGTTATTACGAAATTTGAATCAAATATATATTAATCCACATATTTATATAGTTATCATTAGTGTCAGCGTTATTTGACTTACCCCCGACTGTATATAGATAAATTAGTCTATAAGGCTGGCCCCATTTGAAATTCATAGGTTCATAACCGTTTGGTAAGGTCGAGAGCGGCTCTAAGGCCTAGTCCCCCGGGGCCAGCCAAGGTCTGCTACTCAGGGCAAATATCGACCTGTCAGGGAGTAATAAGTCCAGGATACGCTTAGGGATGTAGGATTGTCTATTATTTTGTCTGTCAATTACACGGTATATTTTTCTGATTAAATAGTTCTGGAACACAGTGGTATAGTCTCATTATGCCGTACTAGCCGAATGGTTTAAGTAGTCATCAATGAAGTCAAGTTTGCAAAATCAAATCCTGACAGACTCCAAGGGTTTTACTGAGAAGGTAAACATCGGGAGAAAACCTGCATACGTTTGAGAAGAAATTCAAAGGCGTACATAGACGTGCATGAGTAACGGTAACATCTAAGTATATATCTGGTTAAAAGAGTGTGTCGTTCACCTCTGCTGAGTTAGGGGAAGGGGTGGAAATTGTTGTATACGGTATACAGTTTCAAAGGCTCTTTGACATAAAAATTATGGTATAATAATATCGTCACGCCTTCCCACAAGAGTCCCCGAAGGAGTAAGCAGAGGTGTACAGGTAGTACCCACACACCCACTTTCCGCCAGGGATATATTTCAGGTGCCAACGTGATAGATGGCGAGTCCATCGCCATTAATCAAGCACGTTACGCTTTTGAATTGATTCATTCGTATGCAGGCTTCCTCTCGATGTTTACTTTCACCGTAAAGCTCGTATTGTGACTAATAACTGTACTTAACAATTCACAATTCAACACATATTGACATAGCTCCAAATTAAGTAATGCTTGTGTCATGGTAACTAGACAGCGGTATATTTACTTATATAGACACATATATACATAGATGCATAGGACATCCAAGGCCAAGATGCAAATACTCGTGTTCATCACACAAATATCAGCCCTCAGCGGGAATCGAACCCGCGACCTCAAGTTTCGCAGTCAAGAGCTCTAGTCACTAGACCAGACAGCCGTGAAATTACTTTAGTAGTAAAAACAATCCGTCTTAAACTCAGGCTCAAAAGAAATCGCCCTAACATTTAACTACTGACAATGATAAACCTCTGCCAAACCTAAAAATTTTGGTATTTTGCCTCTTATTTTGGAATCTCCGTGAGAATCGAGCTCAAATTACACTTTACTTGATTTAAGTCGCTTACGTGACTGTCGCCTTTCAAAATAAACGTTTACATAATTTTATAAACTCTTTAGAGATAAAGTATTACCAAACGTTTATAACGAATACACGTTCGTTTATAGCTATGACATATCAAATAATATGCCCATTATTTTACTGTTAAAGAAATTCAGAGCATTGTACGCTATAGCACAAATTATTATAATAACATGAATCTGTTTGAGTATATAAATAAACAATATTTATATATGTACAGGCGTATATTAATAATATATCTTCCCATAAATAATAAATAAGTATATTAATTAATTTCGCTAAAGATACAAGACTCGAAACCGACGAGAATGTATGAAGAGACTGATGAATGTGGACGAAGCAAATGAGGTGTATAAGGCTAGAGAGAACTGGCGCTATATCCTCTCTGCCCACCCCGTTAGGAACTCGGCGTGACTGTACGTATTTATGTATATATACATAGCTAGCACCCACGTGAAAGATGGCGAACAATTGTCTCAGTATAGGAGGAGCTTATAAAAGGTTTCCTGACGATGCCTCTGTGTGATAGGACGCTGTAGTTAGGTTGAAAAAACTTATTGATACCTACGGGTTTGAACCTGCTATGCTGACATCGCGGGCGACTATTTTAATACATTACTTAACTAGCACACATACAAACATACATACATATTATCACGCCGAGTACCTCGCTACGTAGGCAGAGAGGGTAGAGCGCCAGTTCACTCTAGATTGAACTAGAGAACTAGACTCTTTCGCTTCATTCACAGTCATCAGTCTCTTCATACTTGGTTTGCTCAACTAACACATACAAATAAATAAATAAGATAACTTTACTAAGTGATGATGAAGACTGATCGATGACCTGACTGGTGTACGCAGTTAAAAACGTCTATGAAAATCATAGATTTACAGTAAATTCAGCTCTGCAGCTTGTTACGCCATCGCCTCACACGATGATCGCTGACAAGGAGTGGACATGGAGACCACCCGTTTCCTGGTTCTCAAGAAACCAGTGTATCCACACAAATGCACCGGGCGCCGAGTCAGCGATTTCATGTTTAGCGCAAATGCACTGTACTGGCACCGTGTCGGCGATTTCGGCGGAACTTTGGCGGACCGATTCCTTAGTTGTACTTAAATAATATTTATTTCATAAGTTTCTCATTTTTAACCTCACATCGGTAGCATTCAGACCTAGAATAGTTAGAATGTAGTTGTAACAGTAAATGTATTAAATAATTTAGAGTTTGGCTTTTCTTTGGATCCTCCAGCTGTGACTTTCGTAACTAGCAACATCGCACGCGCTGAATTGAATACGTACTCAACTCGTATAAACAGTAGAATTCATTTCTTCTCGATATCGCCAACACACTTAAAATAATCATTACACCCTAGCTGATGCGCGCTACTGTCTGCTTAGAGTTAGTACGAAATGATTGGTCACAAAAGGTAATCTCTAAGGGTCTGTCTATATTTTTAACAAAATTAATAACGAAAGGGTACACATGAAAACTTAACGGGAGGACTGGTAGACAGAAAGACGGATCCACTATATACTAATAACGTTATTATATATGTACGTATGTGCCTACCTCTGTCAATATGTACCTCTGGCGAAAAGTGGGTGTGTGGGAATTACCTGTACACCTCTGCCTACCCCTTCGGGGACCCTTGTGGGAAGGCGTGAGGATATGAAAAAATAAAAAAAAAAATATTTCAACGATAATTATTAAAGCCTTCGTTTTCAAATACAAGTTTGGATATTAGGTATTACTCTCTATAACTTTACAAATATTCAAAAATCCGCTGTAACTGCTTACTTTGTCAAAACCTCCAAGGGGAGAAAATTTGTAAGTATGTAAATAGCATCTCTCGTTTAGATCAAGCCGGTCACACTCGTGGCTTGTACGTGAGCTGGCAGCTAAGAAGAGTCCGCAGGGAGTTGGCATAAGGACGCACGAGATACCATCACTACCACGTTGAGTCGTGTCGTACTATGCATAATATAATTCGTGATTTATTACTCAATTTTCGTTCGATAGAGCTCTTACGAACTAACATAGCACACCTTAAGAATTACTCATCTTCATTAAAAACCGCAACGACATGTGTGCACTAGAGGATACTTTGGCGCTTTAATTGGTGCGAAAATTAAATTAAATTTACTATACAGTTGTCACATAGATTATTTCCCTATAGTATAGACGGAAAAGTCATAGTCGACGTACTGAGTCAAACGCATAAGTTTCGTAACTATATACCCATATAACCTTCATATATGCAGGTATATATGAAGGGTACATATAAACACGCTGATTCCATCACGGATTAAGCTGAGAGCGCCAGATCCATCCAGACTTATAGACCTACTGCTTCATCCAAAGCGCAATGCCTAGATAACACTCATATATCGCAATTATAAATATTGTATGATACTTACGTAAGTCTAAGTTTAATATTATATATATATATATATATATATATATATATATCCTCACGCCTTCCCAGAAGGGTCTCCGAAGGGTAAGCAGAGGTGTATAGGTAATACCCATACACCCACATTCCGCCAGAGATATATTTTAGGTGCCAACGTGACAGATGGCGTGCCCATCGCCGTTACTAAAGCACGACTATACATACGCCTTTGAATACTTCTCCGACGAATGCAGGTTTCCTCTCGATGTTTTCCTTCACCGTAAAGCTCGTGGTGTGACTAATCACTGTACTTAAGTTCAGAAAAATCATTGATCATCATGAGGAGTATAGGTCGTACATAATGTTGAAGTAACGGATAAAGAGCAACAACTCTACTAGCCGAGGACATTCTATTCGGATACGAATGTACATCATTACACTATGGCAATTAGTAGAAACTCAGTGGGGCTTAGCAGGGCTTATGGAACACTCTAAGCTTATTTCAGTTTTAACTTGACTGCCTTATACCAAAATCCCCCTCAGTACTATTTCACTCATTACAGAACAGTTATATTTCACTCTTTTATTTGAACATTTTGAAGTAAAGGTAATGAAGGAAAATAAAACTGTGTTTCCAATAGCCCCATCTGTTAATATTACAATAAACACGACCATAAACCCACGTCATTTGCAACCCAAAGTGGAAGCTCGGCCGAACGTGCCTGGAATACGCGCGGATTAACAATTTGACTTTAAAATTATGGAGATAAGACCAGTACTGCTTACCTCTTATTTCCGACATTGATTTTCAATAAGTTATCCTCGGGTTGTTATTCCGGACAAACTGGCCGCGGGCTATCTCTTAAGTTGAAGATTGACTTTCAATTGAGTGAAATTTCACGATTAAAATAACACAATTTGTTATTCGTATGATGGGTAGATGACCGGTTGATTAACTTTGCAAGACCTTATCAAAAAACGTTTTGTTACGGCGCTGTTTGGTAAAGAAGGTAAACTGTTGATTGAACGGCCAATTAAGCTAGTTGGTTGCAAGTAATATATCAATGGCGTATATCTATTCTCGATCGGAAATAAGAGTAGAATTGCGGGCTACAATAAAACTCGAAACTAAAGTCTGTAGGTCACTAACCATAAAAACTAAACAAAACCGACAATTCAATTTATTCGTAGAAAAAAAAATGTTATTATAACTTCACGTTTATCACAAGGGTCCCTAAAGGACTAAGCAGAGGTGTAGCAGCGCTTTCCTTTCGCTGGTGATGTCTTAAGGTGCGACAGGCACATATGGCGTATCCGTCTCAGTTTCCCGAGCACGACTACACATACGTTTTGCATATCTATTTAAACGTGTGCAGGTTGCCTCACGGCGTTTTCCTTCGACCTTAAGCTAAATCGATGGACGAAAAAGATACCAGTAAATACACGCAGGTACAGATCTAGGTTTTAGAACATATTGAACCGGAAATGATGAATGAGGATGCAGTGAAAAGAATTTAGAGAGAACGCGCTGACATTTTTAACAATGATGAATGAGTATCAAGAGAACAGAGTTTAGAGAAAGCTGACGCTCTAACCTTTCAACCTGACCCATGAGGCACTTAACGATATGATGTGTATGTATATCAGGAGTCGCAATTTTATTTTTGTTGCGTGAAGTAATATCATTGTTTATTTTATTTTATGTTTCATAAAATATAAACTTTTTCCCCAGAAAAAGGTTGCAAGCGGATATTTTAAATGGGAAGGCGATGAATGTGGACGAAGCAAAGAGTTATGTCAGTCAAGAGAGAACTGGCGCTCTACTCTGCCTCTGCTCTACTTTCATTGAGAGACTCGCCGTAATGAAATGTATGTACGTACTTCAAATATCTTATAATATCTAATAATCCTTATAAACGAACCGAACAAAATAACAGTCTCAGAAACAGTGTACACTGTAAAGTTGGAAGAACTGGAGACTCGAGACTCACTTGATAAGCGGTTGCAGTATATTTTAAAGTCAAATCGCCAATCACAAAATATTCAAAGCTACGCCCCGTGGCTGTTTCGAATTGCAAATCCACTCCCTGTTGTGTACTACACTTGACGAGAGTATATACACTGCGGGCGATATAGCCTACGGCGCTTCCGTTACGTTACAATAAAACTAATGAATACGAATGTTTGCCAAAGATATGAAGCGTTTGATCTACATGTGTGGGTTCATACATACATACATATAATCACGCCTCTATGTCGTAGGGGTAGGCTTCCATCCTTACATATTTCTTTCGCTTCGTCCACTTTCATTAATCTCTTCATATATGCTCTTTTAGATTTAGGGTACTCTTGACCTGGTCTTTTTTCAAGACGTCACTAATTTGGTTTCGAAACGTACCCCTTCCAACACTTTCATTCACACTCGCCTTATACACTTTTTTCGTCAATCGTTCTACATTCATTCTCTCGACATGGCCAAACCATCTCAGCATACCTATCGAATTTTTTGTCACAACATCTTCTTTCATTACGCTTTTTCTTTCACGGGATAGGCAGAGAGATCTAAGCGTCAGTTTTCTCTAGACGCTATAGCGCTTCATCCACATTTATCATCAAACATGTTCGGCTTCGAGTACTCTTGTAGTTCCCATTCTTGGGTGGCCAATTATATTTAACCTAGGTAATTGGAACACGTTCTTCCTCTGCGTCGTTTTCCGCGCATATTGGCATTGTATATAGGTTTCGTCAATTTTTCTTTACTTATCTTTTTAAATATATCAATTCAATTACTACAGCTTTTGATGTATTGCTATTTTTCATATTCAAGTTATTTTTTTTCCTCAGATTTGACTAAACGCACGGGCACTATTTAGGTGGTTTAGGTGGCCGGGGTGCATATATAATAAAGAACACTCCTTGTAGGATACCTCGTTAATTAACTTAGATCCTTAAGTCGCGAGCTAAGGTGCTAAGTTAGCTAAGTTGCCTAGTAAGGTGAACCGCATATTCAAATTTTTATGTAAACTGAACAACAAAAAAGCTGAGAACTGGAATAGTGGAATTCGACGACCGTCTGGTCTAATGGTTAGAGGTCCTGACTGCGAAACTTGAGGTCGCGGGTTCGAATCCCGCTAAGGGCGGATATTTGTGTGATGAACACGAATATTTGTACCTTAGTCTTGGATGTCCTATGTATTTAAGTATATATCTATCTATATAAGTAAATATATCGTTGTCTAGTTACCATAACACAAGCTTTGCTTAATTTGGGACTAGGTCAATTTGTGTGGAATTGTCCCAAGGTTTTTATTATTATTATTATTTATTATTTATGTGTATGTTGTATTTATTATGAATAAGCTTCTTAAATGGAATTTTTTTATAAATTTGTTTGGACACGTCTGTCGCATGTCAGACGAGTTGCATGTCAAACAACCGACCAACTGAATCCCACGGAACGTGACGTGGAAGGTAAAAAAGAAGATGGCGGGACGAATTGCACCTGTCGGAAGTAGCGCTCGATGGTGGGTGGTGGGGAGAGAGGGGGAGGTCTATGCCCAAGTGAGATGGCTATAACACACACACACATCTTCACGCCAAGTCCCTAACGGGGTAGGCAGAGAGTATAGAGCGCCAGTTATCTCTAGACTTGCATACCCCTTTCGCTTCGTCCACATTCATCAGTCTCTTCATAACTAAAAATACATATATTTTATTTGGTTCATTAGAAAGTAATTCAGTTCTTATAACTATTAAACAAATTTTTTTTCTATACCACTTGGGTGGCAAACAAGCGTGCGGTCCGCCTGATGGTAAGCGGTTACCGCCGCCTATGGACGCTTGCAGCACCAGGGGTATAACTCGCGCGCTGCCGACCCTGCAGGAATCTTTTCACACCCTTCTTGAAGAACTCCATGCTGTACTCTCCAGGGAAAACCTCAACGGGGAGCTCATTCCACAGCCTGAGCGTTCGCGGAATAAAACTCCTTTGGAAGCGCACAGTGCGAGACCTTTGTGGTTCCAAGGTATGAATTATTGATCTGTTAAAATGTTTAAACGCACACAAACTGACTGGTAACAATATGTCATTACAACTTGTAAGTCACTGATAAAGCACCCATTTGTGTTATCAACATGCACCAATAACGGATGTTTATTGTTACAATTTATGGGGAGTCTGAATACAGTACCTACCTTTAATAAGTAACAAAGAACAACCATTGGAGATAATATTTTATAGGACATCTGACTCACTGTTTGATAAAAACACTGATACAGGAGGATTTATCTGACACTTTTATATATTTTTTTTGAGCGATTGATTGAGACTTTAAGAATTAACATCTCATACAACCCATACACATTTGTCCTGCCCAGGGTAGTTAGTATCTCCATCTAAACGGAGATCGCAGCCAAATGGCGCTACTTCAGGGTAGTATTACAATCTAGAGATGAGTAAGGCTTTCAGAAGGCTGTACCTACTCGTACTACCTTACTATATAGTATATTTGGTATTGCTAGCGCCTGCAGGGTACTCTCATGTGTACACTCATGTGTTACTCTGTTTTTGTCAGTCTGTCACACCATATTGTTTCTAATCTAGTCGATAGACTAGATTCAACCAAATACCATTTAACCAAATACGGACGCGTGGAAGTCGAAAATTAAACCATGTGATAAATCAATTGAAATGTTTTGTTTTGCGAGCCCAATGCCAACGCGACTTACTCGTCATCTGGTACATTGGCGAATAGATCTCCAGCGAAACATGTGTGTGAAACATGTGCACCTATGCAGAGCTATTCCTGAAAAGTTGTAATGATGATATAAAAGAATTGAAATGAATATTTAGTCTTGGGGTCTCTACTAATCGTAGTAAATATATATTTGTACATTTATGGGATGCAGACGAACCTGAATTGTGGATGTCCCATGTATATAAGAATATATCTAAATAGGTAACTCAATGATAAACATCACATCACGTCGTGCTTAAACATCAGATTATGCGAGTTTTGTTATTACTACTATAGAAATGTGTATTATTGATTGTGATTGAGCAATACAATGTGGTGTTTATGTCATCATATCATCACGCCGAGTAAGCCAGAGGGTATAGAGCGCCAGTTTCCTCCAAACTTGCATACATCTTTCGCTGCGTCCACATTCATCAGTCTCTTCATACATGCTCGTCGGTTTAGAGTACTCTTGCCGTTCCCGTCCTTAAGTTCCTGAGTGATAAATAAAAAAGTTTATTTATTGCTGTTATTTATCATAGTAATTGCTTAGTTTGGGACTATTAGGACGATGAAAATTTGCTTGGAACGATAAAAAATTGTGTGGTATTCTCCCTAGGTTACAAATACAGCCAGAGTGCTAGAAAATGCTACAAGCTCAATGATAAAGTTCGCAGCTGGCCAGAAGCCTGGCAGACGTGCATCATGGAGGGCGCATCCTTGGCTGTTGTCAGTAACAGAGCCGAAGCTGATGCTCTCATGGGGTTGATGTCTAATAACACTGCATACGCAGTTGCATTTGCAAAAATGAATGATTTTTTCTACACTATTAAAGGTAATTTGTCTTTCAGTCCCCACTATCAACTAATTATAAATGTTATAAATTTAATATACTGTTCTTTACGAAGAAAGGTATTTTACGTTAGCTGAGTCATATGGAAAAGATGAATGAAGAAAGATTGACGAAACTGATATACATTTATGCGAAAGTGACTGGAAGAAGATGTAGAGACATGAAAACCACGATCTGCAGCGAAGAAAAGCACTGAATGAAACAGCAGCAGGCTTAGATGGCGAATGCACTGTTTTAATTTTTTTTAAACCATACCTAAGTACAAACTTATAGTAATATTAGCAGGATAAGTAGGATTAAGACAAAACATGTCTCACACTCATGAAGAACAGTGATCGAAATAGTCATACGGCCATATGCTTGTTAGCCAACCTTTGGTGTATAAATACGTTATGGATCTTTTGGTATGTTTTTAGGCAATTTGTTGGAAAATGAACATGACCTGCCTTGGTATGGAGAGCAGAATGATGACTGCGGCGCTTTGTACGTTGTGAAGGACAAAAACATAGAGTATAACCGTCAGAATAGGTACGGATATATCAATCCGAATCAACCTGATGGCTTGTATAAAACAACACAGAACTGTAATATGGAACACCCATTCATATGCGAGTTGAATTCAAAGTAAATTGTATTAAAAATGTTTTACTTATTATATAATATACATTTTATTAATAATGAATTAAATACATACATAATTATATTTGCATCACGTAAGAAATTGAAAATTGTATATATTATTATTGTTAGATAGAAAATTGTGTGAAACCCCATATAGGACGCTTGCAAACAACACCCGAAATAAGACTTTCACAGAATTGACAAAACAAGATTATATTAATAAAAATAAATAAATTTCATCGGAAAATCCGTTTCACGCCCAAGTATTTTATTTAGTGCATCCATTTCGCAACGCTTTGGTTATATTTTACGATATTCGCTCAAATCCCTAATGTTATTCGATGGTTTTCAATTTCCCCAAAACGGTATAAGCGATATAGCCTTTGCGTGCCAATTTTATGTATTCGGAGGTCTAATAAATATAAATGCGTGCATACATGGCCCGTTCGCCCTAGTAATGTCAATAACCCGTCTTTCAAACACTTGGCCTCCAGTTTTACAATGCGAAACATTGTTACTGGCATCACGGCTTATATATGTATTTATATTATATAAGTCGTGGTGGCCGAGTGGTTCGAGTAGTTGCCAGCGACTCAAAGATCGCAAGTTGGAATCCCGACTGTACCAATGTGTTCTTCTGAACTTAAGTACAGTGATTAGTAATACCACGAGCTTTACGGTAAAGGAAAACATCGAGAGGAACCCTGCATACGTCTGAGATACAATTCAAACGCTTGAGTAACGGCGATGGTCTCGCCATCAGTCAAGATGGGACCTAAAACCTCTGCCTACCCCTTCGAGGACCCTTGTGGGAGGGAGTGAGTATATATCTCTTCTTTTTTATACCAATGAGGTGGTAGGTAAAAAAGCATGCCCCATCTGAATGATAGTTAGCGGTTACCGCCGCTTATGGGCGCTTGCAACACCAGGAACGTCACCTGCGTGCTGGCTGCCGACTCTGCAGGAATTGTTTCGCACCGTTCTTGAAGAGCGCCATGCTGAACTCTCTAAAGAAACTCAACGTAAAACTTAATTCCCAAAAAGGTCCTTAGAAACTAGGAACGTAGGTAGAGTTGTAATGATTATTTTCTACTTTATTTAGGTGCCTACAGATGGCGACCATTAGCTTAGTCTAGTATACAAAAGGGAATCAAAATGTCTGCCTACCGGTGTCTTATCTGCCATCTATACTCTCGCTGGTGAATTAAGATGTGTTTGTTATTTTGCCTATTATAACCATTTTGTCTTTGTATCGTATGATAAACATTTATGTAGCGCCATCTTTGGTCCAGTACTAAAACTTTTGGTATATTGTATAAAAAGTATTAGTGCTATAAAGTTCAACAACAAGAAACAGAACGGTAACCATAGATGGCGCTAGATGCTTTTATTTTATGTGCGTCCTGCCTTACTTAGACTATTTTAATGTACAGAATAACACCATTCCGTGATTTGATACATTGGTAAAACCTTCTATAAACTTTACTTTTGTAAAATATTTGATTTGATTATGAGCAGAATTAGGGCCACAGACAATGTTTTTTTTATGTGGTATTTTGAGGTAGCTATAAAATACTGGGCATTTAAAGGATGGGTGTTACAGCAAGTATGAGAATCTTTTAATTTATGAGAATCTACTGGGCACGTGCCTAGATCGTGGTTCAGAAAGAAGAACGAATGTCAATTGAATATCACAGCACTACGAGTCCAGACCAGCTCCCAAGATTGCGAATCGGCAGCGCCCTAAGCCGCCTTAGATGTCGTTGCTTAGCATTTAGGAAGTGCATGACAGTAAGTTTCGTTCGCACCGTGGTTCTGTTAAGTAGCAAGCTCACGATTGTATGTATCCAGAAAAACCTTTTCTGGATACTACAATTAACAGAATACAATCTGTGATTATATGTATAATAAAGAGCAAGTATAAAATCGCTCAATCCTTGTTGGATTGAGCGATTTTATATCTAAGAACCTACTTATCAGATTGGAAATATTTTTTTATTAGAAAGCACATTTATTGAGCCCGTTTATCGACATGCCTCTACCCAAGGGAGCGAATAATCAACTTAAGCGTAATGTAACCGTGAGGCACATTATGTAATACTATAGGTATACAGGAATAAATCAACGAAGTACTCTTAAAGCTATTAATTTATTTTAATGACTGTGAGATAATAACTTAGGCTATACACCCAAATGCTAGAATTAATAACATTAATTACAGAATTAATCTAAAACCTAACATGACTGAAGCGAGCAGTGTTGCGCAAGCTACATTATTAGGACCATTGTTGACATTAAGCTCAGCAGTCTCCTTGGTTTCATCTTGAATACTTCGGTGAGCTTTGATCTTATCCGGTTTTGCTTCATCAGATGCCATTTCCTTATCATCATACAGGTTACGGTTTTCAATAGGTTTTGGAGAAACCGTTGCCAAACGAGTCGTTGTAAGTTCATTGTTACTTACTTCATTATCTACTACATTTGGTGATTTTGTTGTTTCAGTCGTTTTCGAGGTTGTCTCGGAGAGAAACAGATCCAGTAAGCCTTGATTGGATATAGTGGACTTTACATATTCGTTCTTGAACGTCGATTTTTGTGTCGGACTAGAAATGGCTTTGGTTGTAAATGATGTCGTTGTTTCTGTCGTTGGTACTGATGATGCGCTTGGTGGTGACGTAATCGTAGGTACAGGTGTGCGTCTACCAGCAGTTGAACAATTAATTAAATCTCTTACATCTATGTAGAACAGTTTTCCATTTAGCTGTGTGTCATCGTAATATTCATAGTCGTTGTTAAGCACTTGAGATTCCTCATTTTCGAACACTTGACCACCGTTTTTGTCGGTTTCCTCCAATTTGGACCAAATCTCTCTTAACTTAGCATCGGGAAAGCATTTCAAATTTTCTATAGCGAGTTTCAAGTGCGAATTTTGAGTCTTGTTCATTAGTGATATGAACCAGTCCAGTCGGCAGTCACATGGGAAATTGTTGTCTGAAATATAAAAAAAAACAGAATTAATTTTACAGCAGTGAGATTTATTTATTTATCACCAACAAGATGTACTTAATCACAAGTAATAAGAAACATTATGGAGGTCGAACACGTGCTAAATGCCATCTTAATTATAGGTGAAAACTGCATGCAAAAAACAGAAGACTAACTTAAACAAAATAAGATTCATAACACCGTGAGAAATGAGAAACTTTCATGTGTAGAAACTCAATCATGTCATGCAGTACTTGAGTGAAGGCAACTCACTATCGACCAATCGACCAATTTGGGAGCTAAATATTAGATATGTGTCTATCTTTTTGGGGACCTTCGAATGGAGCAAAGATTAAAACTAACCTTCCACATCAAGGCTGCTAGAGTTACCATAGAAATTATTCAAAATTGGAGCCATAACTTCTGTCTTCAGTTCACGAATCATGTTTCCTTTCAAACTTAGCAGGGTTAGAGACTCTAACCCTTCAAAAACCTTTACATTATCAATTTCAATCAACTTATTGTGAGCCAGGGATAGTGTGTATAATTTAGAGAGTCCATTAAATGCTTTTTCATCAAGCATCTGCAATTTATTCCCTTCTAGATTTAACGTTCGAAGATTCATAAGAGGCAAAAAAGTATTGTCTCCGATAACTTCCAAGCTGTTACTGCTCAAGTCCAATCTCTGCAATTTCTTCAAACCTGAGAAGGATTCGCTGTTCAAGCTGAACAAACTATTTCTGTCAATTTCTAGTTCTCTCAAATTAGACAGATGAATGAATGCTTTATCATGTATCGTGGTTATTTTATTGCTGGTTAAAAACAATTTTTCTAAAGACGGTAAATCTACAAAGACGTTTCTATTGATCTCGATAATAATGTTCGTATCCAAGCTGATTGTCGATACTTCTCGGAGATGAGCAAAAGCGTGAGGTTCTAATACTTTAATGTGGTTGTCCCTTAAAGATATTTCTTCAACAGTACTTATATTGGCTAGTGCGAATGGTAGTATTCTTTCAATATTTCCATATTTTATGTCCAGTTTTAATAGACCAGTTGTTTGTGCAAGCCCTTTAGTCGGAATGTATTTGAGTGTAATTCCTCGTGTATTTGTTAAAGTCAGTTTGATAGTAGTATTCAGAAAACTGAACAAATTCCAAACGTCGTCTTCGGGGCTGACGTCTTCAACAGTCAAGTAACAGTCTGCACTTTTGATGACCTTTGGATCTCGCGTATCTCTGACGCAGTAGCATTGAACATTGTTGGTGTTGTTATATACTGGATCGCAGACATTGCTCTTGGTGTCCCGTTTTTGGTACCATTTTGCATCGACGAGAACGAATGCAGCGCACACCAGAGTGATCTTAAACAGAGCCATGCTTCGGTCGCTCTAATTGTGTTACCTGTAATGTAAAGACAAATTCCAAATTTAAAAACTGTTATTTATTATAAGGTACATGAGTTAGACTAATTGAAAGTCATATTTAAATACACATACTAAACTACTCAAACGTATGTAGCTTTGTATGCCTCAATGTTATCCATCACCATACAGCTCGTGCTGTGACTAATAACTGTATTAAAGTTCCACTCATTGCAGTCGGGATTTGACTAGTAATATTTGTGTTGCGGGCAACTACTTAAACCTCTCGTTCACCACAAGACGTATGTGTAGTCTTGCTTGAGGAACGGTGATGGACTCGCCATCTGTCGTGTTGGCACCTAATATATTTCACGCGCAGAAAGTAGGCATGTGGGTACTACCTCCACTCTGCCTACCCTTCAGGGACCTTTGTAGGAAGGCGTGAAGATATATTATTATGGACAAACTTCTATTATATCTACCAGTTCCAATAAAAAAGCCTGTCAGGTAGAAGAATCAAAATCAAAAACTCAGGGTGATTTTCTTTAACATTAATTTCCCTTTTTATTTGAGTGTATTAATCATATTGATTTATGTACACCCGACAAATAAAGCCGATGTAATTAGTCACTATACTTGAGAATAGAAAAAAAATATGGATACAAATTGGGATTCAAACTTGCTATCTTTTCCTTGAAGCCTACACGAAGCCCTCGGCACCAACGACTCTGAGCTTTAGTAATGTTTAAGTAGGTAACGTAATCCAAACGATTATTTTAACAAAAGTATTTCTTGCAGTAATAAGTATAAAAGTCAGCCAACGGGATCGGACTTAATCCAAAGATTACTAAGACACCTGGCTTAACTTTAAAGCATTTGCCAGCTTCAGGTCTAAGATCTCGACATTGCCATTTTTCAAGAAGGATTTACTGCTCAAGGAGGATGTCCCCTTAAAGTCAAACAAAATGACATTTCAATCTGTTATTTTTGTACTTTATATAATCTCTTTTGACTCATGAACGGAAGGATTATATGCGGTCGTGTTGTACGCTGCACAAGTAACAAAGCTTTATATAATAATAATACATATATTTATATCCATCTTCCGATTTTAAAGCAACATTTTTTTGATGATTCATATTTAGACACAATTTTTGAGTATAATACAATACATATATTTTTTATATATTATCTCAACATTGTTAGTTATTTATTTATACATAATAATAAGTTCGGCTATAAACCAATTACACTACTAAGTAAACAAGAAATATTAAGAACCGCATTCATACACTCATCTCACAATACTCCAGACATGCCAACATGATAGCTTTCCATCAGTCCGTCACAGCCAGGATTGGCTTGGACTCTAAGAGGCATTAAGTGAGAGTGCGAGGTACAGGAGAGTGTCCACGCGATACTGTGCGCTGCGTGCCAACTACGAACAGCCTGTGCAGGCGCGTGTGTAGTTGATACACAGGCACAAAAAGCATTGATAACTCACTGTGTAGCTCTGGTGCATCTGATTCTCCATGAACGATCTTATACATCTGGCTGGCGTGAATGAAGGCGTGATGGTAAAGATGAAGAAAGGCATGTTACGTTGGTTTGGACATATAGAAAGGATGAGTAGAGAAAGGTTGACGAAACAGATATACAAAGCAAAACTGTATGCAAGAATATGCAGAAGAAGACCACGTTCCAACTACTTCAAGTACGTCAAGAGCACTCGAAACCGACGAGCATGTATGAAGAGACTGATGAATGTGGACGAAGCGAAAGAGGTATAGTATGTAAGTCTAGTGTAGTGTAGTATAGTGTAAGTATGTATGTAGTATGTAAGTCCAGAGAGAACTGGCGCACTATACTCTCTGCATACTCCGTTAGGGGTTCGGCGTGATGATATGTATGATTGATCTTATGGATATTTTTTGCTCTTATTTAGAGAATTATATCCTAAAGAGCTTAGAAGAAAACTAGTTGGTTACATGAACGGATTTAAGCGGTATAATCTAGCTTTCTACTATTGGTTCTATCAGGGCCTTAGAACAAAGAAAATTTACCTCTTTTTTAATTTGAATCAAATTAATGAGCAATAGGCCCAGCATAACGCACACCTGCGACTAAATTATATCGGCTAAAACGGGCATGTGACAAAATATGTTCGAAAATTAAATAAACTAGTATTATTTTCTCCCACTCACCATTACATGCAGCTGTGCTGCGGCCGAGTGTTGAAATACGAGCGCCTAATTTCTTTATTATTGCTAGATTTGAACCGTCCTTTGTTTGAACTTAAATTATATTTCAGGACAGTTTTGTAATCGTGTTTGAGTAACCACGTACGAAATTAATATTAAGGTTCGAATTCGGTGTTCGGTGTAAGGTGTCAATTTCGTACAGTTACTACTCGCTCCACGGAAGGTGACCCCACCACAGTGAAAGACAACATGGTAAGATAACCGATGGTCTATAATACAGTCTTACTTGAATGAGGTCATATCCATAATATACCTCTTTGGAGACCTTCGTAGAAAGGCTCCTTTCTACATCCTTCTCTCAAACAACAATACCCAGATTCTTGATATCCTAATACAAAGTCTATCACGCTATAAATATATCACTGATACTTAAAAATTCTTTCGCGATTCGAAAGACAGAGAGAGATTTCCGCATATTTAACACATGTTCAAAAGGTTAACCACGTCCACTAAGCCTGTAAAGAAACTAACCTCAAACATAAACGTACATAAAACCATTATGGTTACTTTGTCCCAATCAATTAAGAGCATGCTCTTGGATGTATGAGCTGAATAGCCAATGGACACTAAGTACAAAGTTATACTGTCAACTTCAATTGGCCTTTCATTAGTGAGAAGTTGGTGGCTTTACAAGGACAGGATAATAAGTTGTGGTGGAGCGATCAAAGGGGTGGGTTGCTAACTAGACCGAACATTTCACCCGTCAGATTGCCGCTGAAAAGTGTTCCATGAACATGCTCGTATGTCTGGCTTAAGCCGATGTCATTAGCACCCTGTGATGAATACTCTACATATTCAAATACGGTTTAGAGGTAGTGCGACCAAGTGTTATAGATACTTTGAATAAACTTCAAGACTCGTATTTGATTGAGACTTAGGCAAGCATGGGAACGTCAATAGTACTCGAACCCGACGAGCATAGGTATATGAAGCGACTGATGAATGTGGACGAAGCGAAAGAGGTTAGCCTAGAGAGAACTGGCGCTCTATTCTCACTGGCTACCCCGTTAGGGACTCGGCGTGATGATATGTATGTATGTGTACTTAGGCAAATATATAGTTTGAATTATCTGATAAAATATTAGAACCTATCGAATATACAAATTTACTTGTATTAAAATATTATCGTGAGATTATCGTTAGAGCCGTGGTGGCCGAGTGGTTCGAGCAGTTGCCTGCGACGCAAAGGTCGCAAGTTCGAATCCCAACTGTACCAATGAGTTTTTCTAAAACTTAAGTACAGTGATTAGTCACACCACGAGCTTTACGGTGAAGGAAAACATCGAGAGGAAACCTGCATACGTCTGAGAAGAAATTCAAAAGGCGTATGTATAGTCGTGCTTGAGTAACTTCGATGGACTCGCCATCTGTCACGTTGGCACCTAATATACCTCTGGCGGAAAGTGGGTGTGTGGGTATTACCTATACATCTCTGCCTACCCCTTCGGGGACCCTTGTGGGAAGGCGTGAGGATATATATATAAAATATTATCGCTGGCGGAAAGTGAGTGTGTGGGTACCTATACATCTCTGCCTTCCCCTTCGGGTCCTTTATGGAACGACAATTTGTCATAGTAGGGTGATTTACAAGAAAATTATAGGTGCGAGATATTTTCTCTGAATAAAATTGATCAAATTAAATTGTCACACCCTTTGCCCTCCCATAACACAATACGGTTTTAAAAAAATTATGATATCTTCACCAGTACTTCGATATAATAAACGTTGAGAGTACCTAGATAGGTTGTATTTATATAGAATAAAATATATAATCCCAAAATTTTACACAACTGTACAGGCAACGAAAAGCATAATTTCAATATATCAATCACAGTTCAGTACGGACAATTTTCCAATTTGTATCAAAAGTATTTTCTTTTTAGCTTTTCGTTCAATCTGCAATACGGAAACGTTTCTATCAAAATTCATTTACATTTTTGTTTTATGAAGCTTTTAGCTTCAATCAAATATAAAAATATACTGGTGAAATGTACAGGATAAATTTGTCCAATTCTCTCATTGGGAGATATGCAAGCTAGCAACGTACTTTGAAAGAGTATTTCCATTTACATATTTCCAAATACATGCACACAAGATCACGCCGTGCCCCTCAAGGGGTAGGCAGACAGAGTAGAACACCAGTTCTCTCTTACTTTCAAACCTCTTTCGCTTCGTCCACATTGATCCGCCACTTCATACATGCTCGCAGCTTTCGAGAACACTTGACGTTCCCATCCTTGAGTGTCCAATCGATTTGACCTAGGTACTAGATACGTGGTCCTCAGCCTCTTCTTGCACACATACTTTCGAATTGTATATCTTCTCTTCTGTAATTCTGTCTCAAACGCATGTAGGTTTCCTCTCGATGTTTTCCTTCACCGTAAAGCTCGTGATGAGGATAATCACAGTACTTGAGTTCAGAAGAACTCATTTGTAAAGTCGGGATTCAAACTTGGCATATTTGTGTTAGGCAACTACTCGAACCACTCGGACACACTGCTCTATGCGATATAAGAATTGACCTTACTATCTTAAGCTTCTTCTTCTTCTTCTCAGCATATATGCGTCCACTGCTGGACATATGCCTCTTGCATGGATTAACAAACCTTAAGCTTAATCAAATCAAAATATTTTTATTTCACATAGGCCAAGGTGGGCACTTATAAAACGAAGAAAAAGGTGCACGGTTCTGGTTGGTCGTTTCCATGGAGAAAAACCGGCAAGAAACTCCATGGTTACTCTTTTCAAATCATTAGGCTTACAATATGTAGTTGGTATTCTACATTTAGAATTGTCTTCGACGCGGAAACGGAAGTAGAAAAACGCACATGCAGTTCATCAGCCTCCAAAAATTTGATTAATGTCGTGTCCAAATTGGTGACTACGCCCATTTAGAACGGTAATGTAAACAATGTTTTATAGGATCGACGCAAATGTGAGCTTATGTCGCGAGTGTAGGTGGACTTCATTTACCATATGCTAGTAATAAACTATAAATCTTTTTTTTTACTATTGCCAAGGAGTTCTATAAAAATGTGACGATAACTAATATCCAAATTAAGTTATCTTCATGGCTTTACCACAATTGACGACAAACACTACATTCACTTTTCGCCTGAAAAATATTTAGGCGTAAGGGACACATGGTGATCACATCGCCGTTTCTCAAGTGTGCCAATACGAGTACATACGTCCGTAGAGATTTCTTAAACGTATGCAGGTTTCCTCTTGATGTTTTCCTTCACATCTCACAGTGTCACCGTACTTAAGTTCAGAAAAACTCATTGGTTAAGGGTATCTTGATTTCGCAAGCAACTACTCAAACCACTCGGCCATTACTCTTTATTCAAATCAAAGGCCTGGTTAACATGGCCGACGACAGACAAAGATAAAGAACTAAACAGTGGACCTTACCACTTTTTATTAAAGTCGATAGTTGAATGAAATTATATCTGGGCTGGTAACGAAGCAGACTTCGTTGTTATAAAATTCGAATATCGACTGTATGTCCTGGGTTCTGAGATTTATAATTCAAGTCGCTAGTAACGTTGCTTTTTAGTATAACAACCTTGATGCTGCACAGGTATGAGTGTAGGTGGAGGAAACACTTATACGTCATAGAACGAAATGGCGCTATATATTCCCTACATAAGAATAAAATATTGATTTAAAATTATGTTAAGGTAAGACAGCTTACACAGCAATAGCAGACTGCTAACTGCAGACTTTAAACCGTGAAGCTCGTGGTGCAACGCAACTATCCGTACCACTCGGCCACCACAGCTCATTATAAAATATATACGTACACAAACCATCACGCCGAGTCCCTAACGGGGTAGACAGGGAGATAAAGTGCCAGTTCTCCTTAGACTAGCTACAGAATGTTACATACGAAATTATTATATTATAATGTCGTGCGACGTTTTAAACGCTTCAGCATAGAACAGCTTGTCATATAAGCGTTGATTAATACAATATCGTGACTCGCCTGTCATCTCCTCATATTTACATCGATTAAAGAGAGCGCTAATACATAACTACGCTAGTATGTATATATAACAGTGGAAAGATTTATGATCGCACCTAAGGGTGGCTCGGTTCGGAGGCAGATGGGCGTCGTGGTATTGGATAAATTAAAAACTTTCCAGCTAACTCAGATATAATTCTGATTGTAATATGCTAAACTCTGTGCGAAATTTGGCATATTCACACTTTCGTGTAAGTAAATTAACATTTACGAGTAGGTGCGATACAAGACACCATATTTGAAATAATATACATAAATAAGCGTTTATCATTCCGATACCCACACTAGAACCTGTATCTATAAGTATATATTGAAAATTGAAATACTAACCCATTATAAGTACAGTTACGTCCTGTATAGTTAGCACAGGAATCTAATTTAGCGATGACAGTGAAGATCAATCGATGTCCGTGTTTGCATATCGATTATCTGTTGGTCTGCTAGCCTATATTAACGTTACTACGGTCTACTTGCGCGAAATGGATTGGTCTATTTCCTACAAATATAATATGCGAATGTTTAAATATGGATTCGATCGATCGACGGTTAGTATCAAAAGCGTCGAGATCTTCGTGAAGGGTGTAAAAAGATTCACACTGTACCCAATGCAGAAAATTTAATATCCTACCAGTCTTTCGCGTAGAAGCTACTTACTAAGTTATCTGAATTACTGGTCCCTTTTATTAATTTTTATTTTTGAAAAGATGAATAAAAACTTATTTTGTTAGTTTTTTTTTTATAATTCCTGTGGTCCAAATTAGACCACTGGGCAAACACATTTTTTTATAAACCGCGAAATATTATAGAACAAAGACCCCCCGCCGCGTCTGTCTGTTCGCGATAAACTGTTAAATAACTTAACGGGTTTCAGGCGGATTCTATCAAAAGAAAAAATAATTAACGAGAAAAGTTTTGGTGTATAATACGTTAAGATTTTGATTGAAATATGGTCCTAATTATTGAGTAGGTTGGAAAAAGACCAAGTCGTCTGTGAGCTTTCAGCTAACGAACGCTATCTAAATCCATTTGAGATCCAAGAATGTATGTTCCCGAGGCTGGTCGCCAGTAAATCATGTATGTATATATATTTCACTCACCTTATAAAATGCTGTCACGTTGGCACCTAATATACCTCTGGCGGAAAGTGGATGTGTGGGTATTACCTATACACCTCTGCCTACCCCTTCGGGGACCCTTGTGGGAAGGCGTGAGGATATATTATTATTATTATTATATAAAATGCTTTTACCCTTTAACCGCAATTTAACACTTGGATCACGCTTTTGTTCAATAGATTTGACGTAAACTTGGTCTAAATGAAATGTGTGCTATTTGCACGGACTAACTATATCACGTATGTCTTCCCAGTGAGGGCTTCGAATTGAAACTCAATTACACCGTATACACACAAATTGGGAGTGATCTAATTGTATTATCCAAACATAATAACATTGCGATTGTTCTAGGTAAGCAAACAACAATAATTGATGTAAATAAACCTATCTGTGACACATATTCAAATACTAATTACATAGACAATAAGTGTGCAGGTGCTTATAATGCAAAGACATTAGTATTTAATATAACATATTTAAAAATATCTTACATTCTAATGTCAGATATTTTTTAATATGTTTAATATAATAAATGTTCTCTCATGAGAGCCGTCGTGGCCGAGTAGTTGGAATGCCTGCAACTTAAACATTATAAGATCGAATCCAGACTGTCTCATTAAGTTTTTCTGAACTTAAATTCGGTGACTAGTCACACCATGAGTTTTACTGTGAAGCAAAACCTGCGTACATTTGAGAAGAGACCAAGACATATGTATAGCTTGAGAAACGATGATGGTCTCGCCATCTGTCACGTTGGCTCATAAAATATATCTCCGGCGGAAAGTAGTCTGTGGGTCCTAACTACAAGCCTATCCCTTCGAGGACCCTTGTGGGAAGGCGTGAAGCCATTTTATATCTGTTTTGGGATTGCGTCAGCATATTTCATGCAATTTACACAAAATCTTGATGTCTCAAAGAATAAAGCATATTATTCTACAGTAAAACCACAAACTTCGTTCAGATTTTTGAATAATGCACGCATGTTTAACGCGACACTTTATTTTATAACCGTAGTGAAGGTTAAATCGGAAAACTGTATTACAACTTTATAGTTACAGACTAGAGCGTATAGCTTTGTCCCTGAAGAAGTTAAATTGGTCTAACTTCTCAGACAAGATAGAGTTACATAGGCTGAGCCAGTAACTCAATATAAACAGCTAACATACTACATGGTTTGATAATGATTCACCAAACTTTGAATTAGAAGGCCCGTTTATATGTAACTTCTAATGAGCACAACGTATTTATTTCTCAGTTTTATTACTGTACTTCTC
Source organism: Drepana arcuata (assembly GCA_016069955.1). Lineage (NCBI taxonomy): Eukaryota > Metazoa > Arthropoda > Insecta > Lepidoptera > Drepanidae > Drepana > Drepana arcuata. Next base: position 26,416 of record JACCPG010003530.1, read on the forward strand.
AATGTTTATAGATTTGCAGATTACAGACCTAGTGTTATTTCGCAAAATAAATTTTAACATTTAATATATGCGTGCATGACATAAGAAGCATTGAAAACAATGTTTTGCTGCTTCAGTGGGATTTGTTAGGACCAATGCGGTGCACATGATAACGTCCAATCAACGAATGGAGTGGAAACTTTCGGAAAGAATTAAGACATTGCTACTCGTCACGGAATCACATGGAAATGCTTTCACAAAACAAGTGTTTTCGTAAAGCATTAAAACTACAGGGTAAGTTGGTCATTCGTGTACTATTAGAACATTATCGGTTATTGAAAATGGATTAAGTGTTGATAAGATTTTCTTTCACGTTTTTTTCTGATGCTTAAACATAACGAAGTCTGCCGTACTATATAATATCCTCTAATCCAGTCACTTCACTGAAAGCTCTGTAAAATAGATTTAAGAAAATTATTAAAATTGAATATGACAAACGCGTCGACCGGTCTTCTCAATTACCGATTTATCATAATATTTATAAACTGGGTAGTTACTGTAATAGAATGCCCGCCATTGATCATACAAAGCCGGTGAATTCGTTTTTACGAGCTATTGCGCACCGACACAGTACTTTCGCTGTAATAACATATCTTTATAATTTCCATAATAGCTTGTTTTTTGTTAAAATGTTTAGATTATTACCTGTAGTCTGTATCTGTGCCTTCCCCGTTCAGGACTCGGTGTAATGCCTATATATATTAGGCATTACGCCGAATCCTTAACGAGGTTATGATATATATATATATATATATATATGCGTATATGCGTATATATATATATATATATATATATATATATATTTAATATGCATGTATGTTTATTTCGTTATATAAGATAACTATCCAAGCGGTATATAAATAGTATTCATGGTGGCCGCTTCATATGCATTTGTCCTTAAATGACTAGGGATTTTGTGTCTTATATTAGTATCATTACACCATGTTCCACACGGGGTAGGCAGAGAGGCTAGAGCGCCGTCTCCGAGGGTCTCCGAAAAGGTAGGCAAAGGTGTAACACACAACCTTTTCGCCGGAGAATTTAGGTGATGGCGAGTCCATCGCCGTTAAAGCAAGAGTATGCATACATCTTTGAAATTATTCTCAAATGTAAGCAGGTTTCCTTTCGATGTTTTGAAAAAAAATTAAGGAATTACTACTGGTCGACACGAATCCTTAATCGCTGTACTTAGTTTTAAAAAAAAATTGATACATTCGGCGTTCGAACTGGCAATCTTTATATTGCAGACGACTACTCGAATCACTCAGCCACCACTGGCTTATTGTGTATTCTAGCCTTCTTATTTGTCTTGCTACTTTATGCCTTTGTTTATAATTGATACAGACAGACACTAAGTGATTTTATATTTATTGAAAGCAAACCATTACTATTCTTCATATCCAAATCAAACTTCAAAGAAGTTATAGGAAGATGGTCTAAGATTCATGATAAAGTAGGCGAGTCATGTTTACACAGTAACTATTACAGCATAATTGCTTCATTTAGGTCAGGAACATAATGTTGTCATGAAACTACAAGCAATATTAGAGGACCAATCTCGCATAGTCGAGAGTTTGATACAAATCCACGAAAAATTTACATCTGCCAATGTAATCAATGAAAACCGGACGGAAATATCGTAAACCTTTATAAATAAGTAGGCTACTTTGCTAATTTGGTAGTACTAACAGGTGCACGACGCAAGTGTGGCTATAAACTCATTGGCATAACTGAACGTCGTAAATTAAGTCATGCTTTCGCGACTAAATTTAGTACGAAATTATGAAAACAATGACACTTAGATCAAATATATTGTTACTATAACGGAGGATACAAAGGTACTAATAAGAACTACTACCTACTGGTTCTTCCTTAAAAAACCTTATATATCTAAATATTGCACAACCTATAATAAAATCTTCATGCCCAGTCTCAAGGGTACTCAGGCTCGGCGACGTGCGAGTAATACCCCTGGTACTGCAAACGTCCATGGGCGGCGGTAACTGCTTACCATCAGGCGGGCCGCATGCTTCTTTGCCACCCCAGTTAAAGCGTAAAAGAGAAAGGGCAGAGATATTACAACACCCAAAGTTCGAATCCCGACTGTACCAATGAGTTTTTCTGAATTTAAGTACAGTGATTAGTCACACCACGAGCTTTACGGTGAAGGAAAACATCGAGAGGAAACCTGCATACGTCTGAGAAGAAATTCAAAGGCTCATCCCGTTACAAGTCCATCGCCGTTACTCAAGCACGACTATACACACATAGTCGTGCTTGAGTAACGGCGATGGACTCGCCATCTGTCACGTTGGCACCTAATATACCTCTGGCGGAAAGTGGGTGTGTGGGTATTACCTATACACCTCTGCCTACCCCTTCGGGGATCCATGTGGGAAGGCGTGAGGATATATTATATTATTATTTATTTTATCTTTTCGCCGGAGATATACGCATGTTTCGCAAACACCTAGGTCTTTGATTTTTTAAATATATTTATGCTTAATCACTATACAAGGTTTAAAAAATCTTTATGTAGAGACCACCGGCGCTCGAACCTGCAATAGTGTTTCCCAAGCCAACAAACCACCAAGGCTGTTTTTGTTCTCAATGCATGAAATAATGCAGAGCATATGTACACACGTAAAAATAATGCGAATTACAATCCAGGAAAACCTTTCATCTGCTGTGACCGGTAGTTTATTACGTTCCCGAAATACGGAATGAAGAATATTTTACTTAGCTTTCATAGGAAATGTTGCGGATTTCTCGTTGTAAACGACGCCGACAGTATCAAAAAAGATAGTTTAAATTTAAACTAAATTTTGCACAAAAAAATAATACTCCAATTGCAATTTGTAACATAAATACTTTAAACAATGGACCACAATATGTGTGTATGTACCTTTTTAATCGTATAGGCATCATTAACATAACATTACAAGGCAAAGCATTTTACTAGCTTATTTTTTTAAGCAAGACTTTTATTTTTATTAGGGTTCGGGTACGAATGAAGTCAATTAGTATAATATGTACACGGCGTTTTTAACAATGACAAATGTTAGGTAGTCCTTGTTCACAGTTAGCTCATGACAAGTAGGCAAAAATTGGCGTTATTCTTAAAGAGTCGAAGTATTGAGTACATATTTTGTTTATATGTAGATAGATATATATATATATTGTTTATTACTGGATATGACCCTCAAAATAATGATAGGTAGCCTTCCTTAAGAAACAGGTTTATCTAATAGAATAAGATTTTTTCATATATGCGCGATCAAGAATAGAAACAAACGTTGCCTCTTTTTATAATATCAATATAGACTTATTTATAATAATAATATATCCTCACGCCTTCCCACATGGGTCCCCGAAGGGGTAGGCAGAGGTGTATAGGTAATACCCACACACCCACTTTCCGCCAGAGGTATATTAGGTACCAACGTGACAGATGGCGAGTCCATCGCCGTTACTCGAGCACGACTATACATACGCCTCTGAATTTCTTCTCAGACGTATGCAGGTTTCCTCTCGATGTTTTCCTTCACCGTAAAGCTCGTGGTGTGACTAATCACTGTACTTAAGTTCAGAAAAACTCATTGGTACAGTCGGGATTCGAACTTGGGACCTTTGCGTCGCAGACAACTGCTCGAACCACTCGGCCACCACGGCTTTTTAATACGAGTACAATGTCAATATTTTAGGTTCAAACCTCGACAGTTTGAAAGCACGTGCTTTTCGGTGAAGGAAACATCTTAAGAAAACTTAAATACTTTTGAAAATAAATTAGATTCGCCATTTGTTACGTTAGCACCTATATAAATTTACGAAGAAAACTTTTTATAAGAAAAACATTTATTATAAGAAAAGATAAATAAAAATTATACCAACCCTTGTCATAATTTTTATTTAACTCATTGGGAGACCATTCCCAGAATGGTACATGGCCACCAAACACCGTATCAGCAGAAGATCCGTCTGTTATGTAAATGTCTTAATAACAATAATTGCCCGCATCTTGTTCATAATCGGTACAAATATTAAATGGCGGTCAGAGCTGTTAGAATTATAATTGATTGACTGGACAGTTAAATGTATTTATATTAAACAGAATTAAAGAATGAGGGTCCAAATTATATAAAAATACTAGCTACGATGTCCAATTAGGGTGCGGGCATAGTTTAATTTCAACATCCTGTTTCGTTATTTAGTTTTAAATAACATATTGTACCGTTTTGAATATCTGAAGAAATTACTTATGCTTCGTGGCAATCGGAAAGCTTTTAACAATATAACCCTATAGTATTGATAACTTTTACAGCTACTTTTATTCATTAAAAGGTACATTACAAGTCCGTTCTCAAAACAAGCGAGTAACGGAGTCTAAGATCCTTGCTCTACTCTACGTACAGCACACTCCAGGGTCAGAAACTGCTGAAATAGTACCGTTAAGAACGAACCGTTCCCTTTCTACCAGCCCAACCCGTAGTTAAGCCTGGAAACTGGTAACTTTACTCATCGTTTGAACACAGCACCATTCGTTTGCAGTAGCATATGACCACGATCTTTTATATAAAATGAGAATTGTACCTGTTCAGATAGTCATTAGCATTACCCGATGATTTAGTATCGAGCATTAACCCCTTATCTAATAAATTAGTCTTGTTCAAAGTTGTTGGGCGTTGTCCAAACGAAGTATAGCTAGGTCGCTTTGAGGTTCAGCTAGGCTAATTACGTGGCCTTTATCAATAATGAGATGAACCTATTGGTGACATAGTCGGAGAGTATTGCTGAAGAGAATAAGCGAAATGTATTTGTCTTATAAATACCAGTCGTACTTTGCAGTGCCGGTTTGTACATACAGCTAACAGAAGCTGGCAACGAGAGCAATTTCATTTGATTCCTTATTTTGGTGGCATAAGAGCTACGAACATAACCATACTAATACGGTAACGCATAAATATATTCTACGTTTCATTGCAAAATGCTCCCAGAATATAATTTGTGAATTAAATTATTTAGGATTCATCGAAGGGTTATAATTAAACTGTTTTCTCTTTGTCTACTTCTCCATACAACTAAGTATATTAGTATATACAAATAATTCAGCGATATGTATATCAAAGGTTTACACAAACATACCTAACATTATATATATCTTCACCTCGTCCCGCAAGGGTCCTCAACGGGATAGTCAGATGTGTAACCACGAATATATTTAAGTGCTAACGTAACAGATGGCGAGTTGGTCGCCGTTTTTTAAGACTATAACTACATTGAATTTCTTCTTATACGTATGCTAGTTTCCCCTAGATGGGTTCCTTTTCCTTCACTGTAAAGCACGACGAAATACTAATAAAAAAAAACAAAATATATTATTCAACGTAAGGGACACAGAGAACACTTATTGAACGTCATATACTTAATAAAGACTAAAGTTACCACCATTACCAAGAAAAAAACCTGCCAGGAGAAGAAATGGCGAAACAATCTCCCCGGTTTTCTCTTTTAACATTTGCTCCCTTTTACGTAGGGGTAGAAAGTTTAAATTACATATAAACTCTGTACGAGAGGACCAATTCATTGCCATACATGCCATACGAGTGCGATAAGACCGCTAATTGTACTTTTGCCTATGATGTACTATCTAAATTAAATATAGTGTACAATAAAGCATATATAAATAAATAAATACATGGCCATCATTCAAATAATCTGATGTTGTATCATAAGATTTTTGAATTAATTTACTTTTAATGACAGCTTTAAACTCTACAAAAATACTACGGAAAAGATGTAGAATTAACGTGATCTACTCTAGGTTACTGTTGGTTCCAAACTAACAAAGCTTTTCGCCCACCTATTCCCTATCTCAGAGTAGCTTAGAAACGGCTCTTTACGCCACGTTCACAGAGTACTTAAAGAGGTTAGAACCAACTAAAGCTAATGTCTTGAAGTTAGACTTACGTGCTTCTAAGAGTACACGGATTTGCACTGCACTGTGCTCCAACGATCGGACGATTATCATGAAGGAACTAATGTTAAAAGGGTTTGCATCACCTTTTTTCTCCTCACTATTACAATTAGTATTCATTACATAAGGTAATATGACGTTCAGTTAGTGTAACATTATTGCTTTATTTAGTTCTAAATGCTCAATAGTAATATAATGGAGTTAAGTTTATACTTTTCAGGTGGTATCTCATAAATGCTATTTCTAACAAAAGCTCTCTGCAAGCGAAAGCAATGCTACGGAGGCAAGTGGGTGCAACGACCTGTGATATTGATAGGAACATTAAGAGTCTGTGCATTATCTATGATTTTACGGCATTTAAAAATATTTTTAGAACGATGCTCAACTTTCAACAAGCACCTCTTGTGGTAACCCTTCAGGGAGGGACTGACATGTGTTTTGTCGGACATATTGTTATTATTATTTCATGGCCCGTTGATCTGTGGGCACTTTGGGTCGAAGGTTGTTGCTCTAAGGGGCAATGATTTCATTAACTTAAATTTATTCAGTCATGTGTACAATACAATTTATATTAATGCTAAACGAGCTATCGCTATATCGCTTGTGGTTTATACAGCTAGTTCTGTATAAACCACACTCGTGGTATAGTTTTAATCCGCATTGGAATGTGTAACTGTAGGTACAAACCTAAATATACTTCTACTGCGAAAATTTAACATAATACATATATCTATTTAAAACTATAGTATATGAGCACACGAAGAGGTCTCGTACTGCGCAGTTTCAACTAAGTTGTCTTCGATGAACGCTCAAGCTAAGGAATGAACTCTGAGGTTGAAGTTTTCTGTAATAAATCATATAAAAGCTCCTTTTTTTTAAAGTGGAATGTTTCTAAGGCCATTGTTACTCCGTCGACCTCATTCCACTCGTGAAATCCGCTTACGTTAATTAGACGAAGCACTTTCAGGGGATCATTAAAATTATACTGTCTAGCTTTTAAAATGTTTACTAATTAGCGAATGCGCAGATCTCATACGTGGTTAAAAGGGGAAATGTTAATTGCGTTCTCGTGTTCTGAAGGAAAAACCACGCCAAGTTTGCCCGTTTATGGGTATATAATAAAACGTTCTTATTAAAAACAATTCCACTAATGTGTAATATCATAACCGTGGAATACGTTTATGAAACAAAATAAAGTTGAGGCTAACGAGTGTTTTTCAGCTTGGACTTAGAGTTCCCGAAGCAACGGTGTAATTTTATGTTCGTTAGATTCAGATGCAATTGTGGCGCTTAGCGAGATCATTTTGGTGAATGGCGAGTCTAATACCATCGCTCAGCCAGCAGTTTCCAAACGACTTGAGTTTTTATTCAGATGTATGCAGACTGACTAATACCACGACAGTTCACTCTCACCATGATGGACGTACCACTGAGTTTTTCTTTATGTTACGTCCTCTGATATTGGTCACACCACGCCATTCATAACCGCTTGTGATAATATGGGATGTCAGAAGTGGGTATGATTTCTAATTTCTCGCACCATGACATCATAAATGCAATTGACTCAGGCCGCTGGACGCGCACTCAACGCATAATAATTATAAATTCGTCATCGGTGAATATTTGAAATAATAATTCAATATTATTATGCGGCTTTACTAAATCTTCCTCATTTATGAGTGAATATAAAATTAAAGAATTTACTTACTCATATCTTGAGCTCTACGGTGAAGGAAAACATGTAGAAGAAACTACACGTGCTTAGAAAAATAATTCTAAGACTTTTAATAACTTGCTACGAACAGTCAACAAAAAATAACCTATTTCTAGCGAAAAAAGGGTAGAATTATATTTATTACTAGCTGTGCCCGCAACTTCATACGCGAGGATTTTAACAAAAAAATATTTTTTAATTCTAAATTAAAAGTAGCATAAATTACTCCTTTTTACATCAGCTATCTGCCAGTGAAAGTCCTGTCTAAATAGGTCCAGCCGTTTCAGAGATTAGGCGGAACAAACAGACAGACAGACAAAAAAAAATTAAAATATGGTATTTTGGTATATGCACCGTGTATACATCCAAATGCATTTAGTCAAAAGCTGTTATTTTAATATTACAAACTAAGACTCTCGAATTTTATTTATTTTTAATAGATTAGTTATTTCCCTACCCCTTCAAGGACCCTTGTGAGGAGGCGTGATGATATTTATAAAAATACACATATGTATTATCACCGAAATTTAAGTGGCCGGCAAAAATCGAACCTGTGACTATTACGTTAACGGGCAGAGACACTACTGAGCCAGACGGCCGGATGTAAAACATCCGCTAAGTTTCGTATCAGTATTGTGTTCAAGTCTGTGTGTGGGTGTTTGCTTTAAGTAAATTTGCAACATATCCGCAGAAACCTTTGCTTTGATTTGAATAGCAAGCGTGATAAGCGTAACTGACCACGCCTAACGATATGTAATTAAGTTCATAATCATGTGAATGAATTAATGGTAATCGTTCGTATAATGAAGACGCGAGGTCGACAGCTGATTATCTAAATCGGTCTCTATGAGATCATCAGACGAATGTGCCGCCTATAAAATACAGTTTATGGGACAAGCGCTTTAAGCTTAGCGATCGTTCACACTTGACCGTGTGATCAATAGAAATGGATCGGCGATCTTATCAATACTTTAGAGTATATTATAAATTGAATGAAAACGTTTTCCTAATAATATTACTATTATATACGGATTATATTCGAAATACATAAATATAAATATTACGATATTCGAACCGAGTATCGTACAATTTTGCACACACGGTCTCAGGGGTGGACTGTATTCTATCCCCGAAGTATGACAGTTCCGTAGGATCATAGCTATTGTGGCTTGACTGCGAGTAGCTGGTTTTGTTACAAAGAGATATACGTTGGTAAATTTTAATTTAGTACCTTACGTATGCGTATTTTGTAATACCCTATATTCAAACTTCTCTAAGCCGTGGTGGCCGAGTGGTTCGAGCAGTTGCCTGCGACGCAAAGGTCGCAAGTTCGACTCCCGACTGTACCAATGAGTTTTTCTGAACTTAAGTACAGTGATTAGTCACACCACGAGCTTTACGGTGAAGGAAAACATCGAGAGACTCGCCATCTGTCACGTTGGCACCTAATATACCTCTGACGGAAAGTGGGTGTGTGGGTATTAACTATACACCTCTGCCTACCCCTTCGGGGACCCTTGTGGGAAGGCGTGAGGATATTATTTATTATTTATAACTTCTGTAGTTCCCGACACCCTAGTAAAAAAAAGTAAAGTCAACCCCATTAAATGTTCTGTCCTTTGTACCTTCAGTAGTTTTCAGCGATGATTAATGACCCTACAAAACCTACTTGCACAAAGCTCCCCATTCTCCTCTCGCCAGATGTTAAGTTAAGTGAAACTTCAACTTAAAATCGTCCTTTGTTTGTACACTTCACGTCCTTTAAAATTAGAGTAAATAAGAGTCTATAAGAACCTCATTCTTGGAATGAAAGAAATATAAAAGTCCATTCGATATGCGAACATTTAAAATTTCCACAAAAAAAAAACATATACAATATTTAGTATGAAATTTGACAAAACAATAACCATACATTTATTCAAAAATATATTTCTAAGTAAGCATTATATTTCTCATACAAACTGACCCATTGTGAACACTTCCTATGAACCTCACCACATTGTTATGTTTAGAACGTTTCGCAGAAAATTCATTATCTTGAATTATATTGCTTTACCAATAAAAACTGTCATAGCTATGACCACATACATACAGCATCGCCCTGAAAAACATGATGTTAGACATCGCATCCTGTATTACATGTTGTCATACATGACAAAGCCGAAATAAAAATTTGGGCAGACATAGAATAGGTAATATCGATGCATAGGGAATTAAAGTAATCTACTACTTTCTAACACAGCGGTCAATAATATAGGGCCGTAGTGGCCAGTGGTCCGTCGCCTGCCCCGTTAATCCCGACTGTAACACTGACTTTTTCTGAATTTAAATACTTGAAGGTTTGCTACCTTGGGCCCCACAAGGGTCCCCAAGGTAGCAAAGGTATGTAGCTAGTAGTAACTCATACACCCACTTTTCGGCGAAAATATATATTATAAGGTGCCAACATAACATATGACCATTTCATCGCCATTTCTCAAGCAAGACAATGCATGGGTGTTTTAATGTCTTCTCAGACGTATTCAGGATTCTTCTCTATGTTTACCGGCACGGTAAAGCTATCGCGATTGGAACTTGCAAAATTTCTTTGAATCTTTTATCATTGAATACATCAATGTTATCTACTCGTCCGTATATCACAGTCATCCGTGACGTCATTTAACTAATCACAATTCTCAATCAAGATTATTCGCGCCAATCAAACGGATTCAATTCCGGCATCCGTAGTGAAATGTCGATGTGTTTAATGAAATCTGTTTACGCTCGACATAGTTTCAGTTGCCAACTTTTATTAGCCGATTTCATAGAATTAGCAATCTATTTTCATAATCTTTTGTTGTTGACCCCTATTCCGTGGATCACAAACTTTTGTTTACGCCTACAACAACTTAATGTTTTATGTTTACAGCTCAATTTTAATGGGCACCTTGTCAAAATATCTATGTTTTATGTATAAGTTTGCAAGTAAGAGAATTATTTACGGTTTTAACATAAAAGGAAAGAAGCTTTTTTATGACGTATTGTAACTTAATTCGAAATCACCGGTCGAATATATTAAAAATACTATACAAATTTCAAATGATGAGTTGCAGGGAGAGGAATACGCCAATTTTATATATACTTAGAGAGCACTTTATATATAAAGGTATAGAAAGGAGGATAACTGCCGGAAATAAGGTGAATGGAGCCATGGCAGTGTTGATGGGCAGTAAAAGTCTGAGCAAGAATGCTCGAGTGCTGTCCACAACGCGATATTGGTACCTACCTTATTGTATGGCAGCGAATCCTAGGTATGTCAGAGGAAGTATGAAAATAGCTTGAATGCAGTTGAGATGCGATCTCTTTGAAAAATGTGCGGAGTAACGATTTTAGATCGATTCCGCAATGAAGAGATTCGTAAATCAACTGACGTGAATGAGGGCGTAATTGTAAAGATGAAGAAAGGCATGTTACGTTGGTTTGGACACATGACGAGATTGACGAAACAGATATACAAAGCAAAAGTGTGTGCAAGAAGAAGCAGAGGAAGGCCACGTTTCAACTACCTGGATCAAATCGATCGGACGCTCAAGGACGGGAACGTTAAGAGTACTCGAAACCGGCGAGCATGTATGAAGAGACAGATGAATGTGGACGAAGCGAAAGAGGTATGTAAGTCTAGAGATAACTGGCGCTCCATACTCTCCGCCTACCCCGTTAGGGACTTGGCGTGATGATATGTATGTATGTATGTATGAATTAATGAGGTTACACAAAGCATTAAAACAGAACATAACGTTGAAATAAAAGTTATCGTACCTGCATATGCCTGAGCAGAAGGGCATCTACATTTATCTCCGTAATTAAATTCATGTTGTTTTTTTATATAAAATTCTTATAAGCCTCGGTTTAAATCCACAAATGTATTTAGGCAAGAAACTTGCAATGAATATGCGAGCTCAGAAATATTAACACTCCTATTTTTCCAACAATATAAACCACACGAGCCGAAAGCTCTGTACAAAAATTCACAGCTGTATAAATTCCATGTTAGCACATTATAGTATTAAGCTCGGGTTTGTTGTTGTTGGAGTTAAAATATAAGCTTGTTTCATTTATAGTGCATGCATAAAGTTTTTCATAAGACAATTTTTGAATCCTTGCACATTGCAGAAGTAAAATTATTTTATTATACAAATTATACTATAGGTGAGAAGTGTATAGAGTATTTAATGTATTATGTACTCGAGTTAAGTAATTTTAAACGGAAAATGCGCGGTGTAAAGATTTAAGGTCAAAACCGCAATTGACAGATTCACAAAGCAACTGGGCGTACTTTGAAGTGTTAGTAAAGAAAAGACAGAGGAGGACTATTTTCAATTACCTAGATCATATCGATCGAGCGCCCATCTTCGAGTGCTCCTTCGTCTATAGTACTCGAAATCAACGTGCAAGTATGAACAGAGGTGCAAAAGAAGTTTGTAGGCCTATAAAAGGAAAAGCAATAGTTCTCTTTTACAATCGTGCCTATTATAAAGCACGATTGTAAAAGCATCTAAATACCGTGCATAAATTAGAAGTTCATATTGCTTGTGAGCATTTATTTCATATATCTCTCTATACAATGAAATCCTTGTCTTATGAAATAACTTCGTGAGAAGATAATTTTGAAACTTTAGTTGATACAACAACTAGCTAAGCTAAGCAAGATATGTAACATACAATATTTACATTTGAACCCGAGCATTGTGAGCAATTAAGTTGTTTAGTGAATTGTAGGAAGTTCTAGCTGGCTAAAGAAATTATAACCGTGAAAGTTTGTAAGTATGGGAGGATAGACGATCGTTACCCAATCACGTGTTTATGTGAATTGATTTAAAAAAACCTGTTACAATTCGTATATTCTTTCTTTGCTAAATGATCCAGCCGATAACATAGCTCTACACTTAAATTAAAATTAAACCCGCGGCTTAAGTCACGTAAAATTTCTTCAAAAATGTGTTTTTCTTTAAATCAGTTCACTATTCCCTAATAAGAGTGCGTTCAAACAAACAAACTTTACCTTTAAATAGTATCATATTTACATTAATAATCTCCATTAGAACTATCAATATTAAGTTAAAATAGGATCATTTGAGACCTTTGCGAAATGCGTGTATTGATATTTAAAGCCGTTACTAATCTTGTGCAATTGTTTACTCATAAAGTCCTACAGATTTTTCCTCTCAAACGTTACGTTTCATCCCTTTTGACCTCGAACGAATTAGAACAAATAAACCACTTCGTCGCCTCGTTGTGGTAACACTGTAATATTTTCAAAGATAATTTTATTCTGACCCGAAAATCTGTACGGATTGCAACACGATTTGTACGTTCACGTCTCGAAACTAGAGCCAAATGATGTTAAACAAATTGCTCCATTCAACAATTACGGAAGATATATTTCTGTATTATTAGCTGATATAAAAATAACTGAAGTAAACTGAAACGGTGTGTTCTTGTACCTGGTTGGCAATATTTTATCAATTTTAGATCATGTGTGTACACACGACAAATTCCCAGGAGTTTAAGCTGTCTGCTCTAAAATAAAGTGATTAATCGCACTAAACACTTTACGTTGAATGAAAACATCGAGGGGAAATCTGTATACGTTTCAGAAGGAACTCGAAAATTTATTTCACATACATATGTACCTGGCGCTTGAAGACCATCGACATACTAACCATTACGATGATTATAATCACAGTCGAAAAATCAACATGTATTTTTTTTTTATACCACTTGGGTTGTAAACAAGCATGCGGTCCGCCTGATGGTAAGCGGTTACCGCCGCCTATGGACGCTTGCAACACCAGGGGTATCACTCGCGCGTTGCCGACCCTGCAGGAATCTTTTCACACCCTTCTTGAAGAACTCCATGTATTTCTGACAATGTTTAAAAACGTCTTGCTTCGGTAACGGCCACGGACTCGCCATCTGTGACTTTGTATCCTAGGTACATACATATACACAGTGATAAGAGGGTGTTGTTGTGCCTTACCCTTCGGAGACTCTTATTAAATTACTTATTATTATATAAAAAAATACTACTAGTAAGTATCTACTATTTATAGGTAGTCAATTTGTATGATTTAGTAAACGATGACATACTACACGAATTATTTGTAACAGTTTGATGCAAAGACGTGTTTAGCAATTTTCAAGACAAGCATAAAAAAAATAACTCATAAATTATAGTTTAACTGTAAAATCAATTTCCCACATGACGAAAGTCTTCAGGCATCTAATAATACGCCTGTCACGTAATTAGAAACTCGAACGGAAGGTGTCATAAACCTTGTTTTAGGTACGTGTTGTACGTGGTCCAAGATTTTGAATCGACATATATTATTTACTAGAGGCACGCCGCTGTTTCGCCTGCTTAAAATCCAAAACAATAATGATTACTCCCCTGTTCCTATGGGTAGTACAATATATTAAAGTATTATGCAGATTTGCTACATAAACAACATGCGAAAGACAACTCAATTTGAGTCGAAGCAGTCGCCAGAACCGTAATCGGTCGGACGACATAATTAAAATATACAAAATATCTATCGATACAGATCTATCGAAGATGTTGGATTAATAAGCAGTTAGTAGCGGGAAGTTTATATAAGTTTTTTGTTGCCTTTTGAATTTGCATAAAGATGCACCAATACGATGCAATGAAACACACTTAAATGTTATTACGCTGTGTCTTGTGATGTACGAGAGAGTCGAAAGCTAGTCTCTAGTCTTACAGACCTCTTTCGTTTTATCCACATTTAACACTCTTCCAATTCTATTGACATTGTTATTGTGAGTTATATAGTTATAAAGAAATCTTATAGAAAGGCGTGAAGGTATATATATTGTACACCCACTTTTGGCCAGCGAATGAACAGTAGATGATGATGATAGATTTTTATATTATTTTTATTATGTATTCGGATTTTTGTTGATGATATCCGCCGGCTATGTTAAATAATTCATTTTATTTCTTTGGGGACTATCGAAATTGGTTTAAAAATATCCAATCAACTGCCTTTTGTGAATTCGTTGACACCCAATCTGATTATGGACGAAGTTCATTGTGGGTTGGGTTTGGTAATTGGATTGTACCGTTCGTTAAAACGATAAAAAGTTACGTTCGCCACAAAATATGAAATCATCATATCATTCAAAATATCAAATGACATATTTATGACTGGCATATATGCAGTTGGCATTGATATTAGTCGACTAACCCAAGAAATATAGCTCTTATCTGCTTTATGTTAATACCACGCTCGCCAATACAAGTCCTTCACGAGGTAAGCAGAGAGAGTCAAGAGTGAAGTGAACCATGAAGAGACTGAAGAATATCGATGGAGCGAAAGAGGTCTGTAAGTCTGGCGCTCTACTCTCTTTGCTTACCTCGTGAGCGACTCGGTCTGATGCTATGTATGTATGGTAAAAACCTGAAGTCCCAATAAACAACAGGCTATGGCAATACCAGCATTTCAAATAATGAACTCATAGGTAAATGATCTCATAGGTATTTTAATTTTGTTTATAGCTGCAGTAAGGAGGCAAGTCGCATGCAGTTAACGGTACTTAAATCCAATAATGTTGGTCAATGGAACCGCCTGGCTTAACAGAGTGATGAGTCAATATTGTGACATCATAGATTCACGCTTTTAGTGACCACCCAAATACAGATCATTTGTATATGCATTGCAATACTGAGTCACCAAGTACGTCCATCAATATGCTTCACTAATATTACGATGCTTGCGCAAAGTAGTGATGTTAAAAATATGTTATGCTTTTTTAATAACCAGGATTTGTAATCTTTCATTTAATTAAAAGACATAATCAGTGAAAGCCTCAGACCAATAAAAAAAGAAAGACAGAACCATCCAATACTACGGGGTGAGGCAACCAAAAGGAAGCCGATAGGGCCATAGGAAGCCGACCGCCCGCCATTTGGCCTTTAGTAAGAAACAGCGCACGTCGTTAATTTGGTGTTAAGAAAAAAAAAAATATGCCGTCCTGTGTAGTCAAATGGTGTAAAAATAATTAATATGCACAAAAGAAACCATGTGGGATTACTTTTCACAAGTAAGTAATTGAATATTCGTGAATTACCAGTAAAATTATGAATTTAACCTATTATTATTATTGCAAATTGTCTCGGAACACAAAACCTCGACCAGTGTTGCAGCAGGTCACATGTTTTTTTTTCCCAATAATAGGGTAACTTACTGTAGTATCTTATCAAATTGATTATTTACCTAGGATTGGTTATTTATATTCAATCTTTAAGATTATAGTATTTTCAAATATTAAATTATTTCGTTAGTCTGTCATTCTTCATCAAAATATCAAACGATTTTATTTAAAATTATATCACGCAGCACGACCCCTTGTCATATTATTATAAATACGTTTTATAATTTGTTTTATTTTAGGTTCCTGACTGAAACAGTATGGAAAGAAAGATGGATTAGGGCTATAAGGGATAGTAGAAATGAAGAAGATTGGTTACCCTCAAAATATAGTGTTGTTTGCTCAATACACTTTGAAGAGTGCGATATATACTACACAAAATGTGGGCATCGTCGTATTTATTAAAAAATTATTTATTTAAAATCACCCTGTATACCACTACAAGTTAGTAAAAAGCTTGAAAAGAAAACTTATCTATTGAAGTCTTTTATTATTATTAATTTTTAATAAATTTAATAGGAAATCAATTACATTATGTACTTTATGTAGTAATAACTTTGTAGTACAATCAGACTGCAATGGGTTGGGAGATTGGCAACCTGAGACACAGAGTTGGCAACATTATTTTTTAGCACACAAGCGCACGCCTTACACAGTTCACGCACACATGAATTGACAGCGGCTTCACCTAATTAACAGTCAATACTCTGTCTATCTTTTTTTATTGGTCTGAGGTGAAAGCATATTCCTCAAAAAGGCTGTTTTACCGCAGAAAAAACCTGATTTGTTCCGATTTAGTTTTAAAAAGTTAATTTAATGTGTATAATTATGTGTGGGTTGCTTTCTTCTTATTTTTTTTATTCACTAGAAACGTCATTTTGTCGTCATATTGAACAAAAAGGTTTGTGAGCATTTTATGATGAGTGAATCTCACGGTTTAATTGTATAGTTTTGCCTGGATATGGAGCGAGGGACTCGGTGTGATGAGATGTATTATATATGCAATTGTTATTATTTATTAATATATGTAAATCTGTTATTATTTATAACAGAAAAGAAAATCAATGCAAATCAGAAGAGGTAATAAATTCGCGAGTTGCGATATTACGGTAAAGATGAAGAACAACTATGGTTTACGAACCGGCTGCACAGCTCTAACAATCAGCATTGTCATTATTCAGTATTCTTGCGATCTCTCCTTTATTAAAATTGAACGGTTCCACTAAATACATATCCGTAATTGTAATACGTAAATCGCATTAGCAAAATACCCACAAAAGTTCGAATAACTAATAGACTTACAAAGTAGAATACTTCCAAGACTTACGATGGTACTTTCGGGAAACAGCAAACGTTGAATTGGAAAAGACAAATTTATTTGAGGTCGATCCCTAGTCTCCGGAGATCGGAGAAATAAGGAAGGTAGCTTAATAAGATAGAAAAAACTTTCCACTCTATCCGACAAAATTGTCACCGATATATTAAGTTAACACGAGAGAACCGGCACTCTACTCGCTTTGCCTACCCCGTGGAAGACTCGGGGTGATGATAATACCTAATGTAATACATGAAACCGAACTTACTGACTTTTACTAGTTTGTGAAAACATTACTGATACTAAAGTCCCAACCCAGTTTTGCATAAGCAAAGTTCTTTAAATTTGTGCCGTCCACAATTTGGCATGTGTTGTCAATATTCATGATTGCCACATCAAAAAAGAAACGCAAGCTAATTTAGGCTTAATTGATAACTTTAATTCTGATTATTATATTATATTTGTATTATCAGCGGTTCTAGTAACTGTATGTAAGATACTATTACCATAACATTTATTTATTACCATACCATACATACATTCAATAATATTTTGGAATATTCAACAATGCATTCAACTCTCATTGTATTTTTTAATTCCCTCCAATTTGTCTGACACAACATTTTATTTTTTATTTTAGCTTTAGAGAAAACGTTTATGTGGCCAGTGCTTTTTAATGCTATTTATGCAGATAGTTAACGTGAAACTAAACCTAGTTTTTGATAAAAGGAACTCCAATTGTTCCATAATTGTATGTGAGTACGTACTAATAGCTAGATACAGTAGTGCATTTGTCATATGCAGAACCAGCCTTGACCAACATCTTTCGTCTAGTGTTTAGGCGTATTGGTTTCTATGCAGTAACGCCTTTAGAACCTATTACGATGTGAAAACATACAGAACAGAATTACGAGCGCTCTCATTGTTCCATTTGTAACCACTGGCACCATGCTATTTATAACTGTTTTCCAAGTTGTTACGGAATTTAATTAAGCTTAAGCAAAATGCGGATTGTTTTACGTTATTTTTGGAACTTATTGCCACATATTTTTTATTGGACCATATGACATTAAAACTCAAAAAAACAATTTTCTTTTTAAAAAAATTCTTTATTTTTACTTCAAAAATATTGTAACCCAGAAATATCTAATACTTGAGTGAGAATAGTACCTAACCTACCATCACAATATAAGAATGATCATAAGAACAACAACTTTCATATCATCACCCCCACGGGGTAGGTAGGGAGAGTATATCGCCAATACGGACCTCTTTCGCTTCACACACATTCACCAGTCACTCTCAAGATAGAAGTATTAAAAAATCTATATGACTATTTCGACATTAAATGTAAACAAATGCACCGCTATAAATACAAGCTATTCATTATTCGTTCGATGAGTCAGTGCCTGGCCGGCGTCGTTCAGTCTCCAAAGCGCGCGCGCACGTTCGCAAATGAATTACTTATTTTTACATATTATTAGGTACGCTGAGATCATCAGTGTAAGCTGTGGACTTATTCTTGGAGTCTCATGTAGTTCGTTTAGTTTCAATCTTGTTTATTGTTTTGTTTTGAAGCAGTAAATGTTGTAAGTTTTACAAAATTTGCTAATTAATAATAGACTTCCTGAAGGAGTAGATGCTAATGACACGCAGCGGTATATCTTAAGGACTTGTAGAGTCTAGCCTAGGGGCACATGATGAATAAATAAACAGCTAAATATGTTATTATATAGAACGTCAAAAAATATAAATATATTTTGCTTTAATAAAATAAAACTATTTTTAAAAGAGTACAGTAAGAGTATATTTAACAAAATATGGTATGTAAGTATTCATCATAAGGTGATGATTCGTTCTTGACTTAATACATTTACGCGTGTTTGTAACGTATTGGAATAATTAATAAGCTTGACAACGATAAAATGCATCAAGGTTTTTGGTACCAACATAACGAAATGACAATGACCGACAGAAAAGGAACTAAGCACTTTAAGAGTACAACATTTACAAAGAGTATCAACATACAGCTAATGGGGTCTTTATTTAATCTGGGATCTTTATCTAAAGCCTACTGCTTTGTATATAGCACCACTCCTCTCTAGACTCTCTATTGCTTGCACATTCAATTCAGATCAGTCAATACTTTTACCACATGATTAAGGGGAAGATCTCTTTGGAGAGATTTGCGTACATCCCAGAATTATTTGAACAGAAGTATCTGAAGAAACGTTGATAAACTCGTCATCGTCCCCATTTCCAACAAAAAGTGGGTATTAATGCTAACTAAAGAAAACCATATATTGCGTGTACGAACCAATATTCTTGCCAATGAAACAGGTGCACATTCCAAATCAATTACTGAGTGTCCTGTTAACACAACTGTTCTTAGTAAAGCAACCTATAGAATCATTTGGCTT